>MU749571.1:1969-55858 GCA_026770625.1 Nicotiana glauca | reverse complement strand
ATATATATATATATATATATATATATATATATATATATATATATATATATATATTATCGCTGAGGTGTGCAGCCCAATCCATAAATATATAATCCTCACAACCAGGCCCTCGGCCTCTCTCGTTCATCAACCTTACAATCAGGCCCTCGACCTCTCTCTCTCTCAGCCATCGACCTCACAAGCCACTCTGACTATCAGTAAAATAGGTCGTTCAGCCCAAAATATAGTTTACAGTGTCAAAACTGAGTAAATAAGGCTGAGTTATAAAATCAGTAAACATACAGCATAACTGAGTACAAATATTAAGCCAAAATAGAGGAATAGTAGTAAAATCCCCATAAGGGTCCAAAATAGTTGGCACAAGGCCCAATTATGGCATTTCGCCCAAAACATAGCAATTCTTTCCAAAACACAGTGATATCAAATAGTTTTCAATCAATTACACGACCTAATAGTCGTACGGGACGGACCAAGTCACACTCTCCAACGGTGCACGACCCCACACTCATTATCTAGCATGTGTGTCACCTCAAAGTAGCATAACGATGTGATATCCGGGGTTTTACACCCTCAGGACAATATTTTTAATCATTACTTACCTTAAATCGGACGAAAATCTACTCCACAATGCCCTTGCCTTTTAACTTGGCCTCAAATCACCTTGAATCTATCCAAAATCAGAATCATATCATCAATACATTCCAAAGGGACAAAATCCACATAAAAATTATCAATTTAAACTCAAAATCAAGAAATTGGCCAAACTAGCCCCCCGCCCACGTCTCAGAATTCGATAAAAATCACATCAATAGAATCTTTATCCTCTCACGAGTCTATAAATACCAAAATCATCAAAATCCGACACCAATTGCCCATTCAAATCACCAAAGTCAGCTCTCCAATTTTCTTCCATTTTCCCCCCAATTTCCACCCAAAATTTCTAATTTACATGATAAAAATCAAGATACAATCATGAAATCTAACCAAAATTAAGTGAAAAACACTTATCGCAATCACTTTTCTGAAAAACTATAATGACCTGATCGATCGTTTCTTGAGTTACCACTCTTGTTCAGCTATATTCTGTGCTATCGGGTTGGTTGGCTCGAGTTCGGAGAGGTTTTGGTAAGGTTTGAGACACTTAGTCGCTTTTGAGTAAGCATAAGTTTGAAAAGTTAACTGGATGTTGACTTATATGAAATTGGGCTCGGATTTGAATTCCAATGGTTTGGATTGCTTCTGGAGGTGATTTGGGATTTAGGAGCATGATCGGAATGCATTTTGGAGGCCCGTAGTAGATTTAGGGTTGAATTGGCGAAATTGGAATTTTGGCATTTTCCGGTTGATAGGTGAGATTTTAATATAGGGGTCGGAATGGGATTTTGGAAGTTTGGATTAGGTCTATTGTGTCATTTTAGACATGTGTGCAAAATTTCATGTCATTCGGACGAGGTTTGATAGACTTTTTGATCGAAAGCGGAATTTGGAAGTTTTTGGAATTCTTAGGCTTGAATCCGATGTCAATTTGGTGTTTTGATATTGTTTTTAGCGCTATGAAGGTTGGAACAAGTTTGAATAAGGTTATGGGATATCTTGTCATGTTTGGTTGAGGTCCCGAGGGCCTTGGACGAGTTTCGGGTCGTTGAACGGATCATTTCATGTTGGAAAAAATTATAGAAAAATTGATGTTGGTGTTGCAAGCATTTGGCCTTCGCGTTTGCGATGGATGTCCTGCATTTGCGAAGGGTTAGGATGAGAGGCAGGAGGTTTGGTTTTTGCATTCCCGACGGGGGTCCCGCGTTCACGCAGGGTTTGGGTCAATGTGCTTCATGTTCGCGAGCTGGTACTCGCGGTCGCAATGGGTTGAGAAACTAAGGCTTCGCGTTCGCGTACAGGGTGTGACATTACAGATGAAGGAATAAGTGGTCAATGGAATTTTGTGCTTTGCGAACGCGAGGCATTGACCACGTTTGCAAATAAGGAACTTGAATAATTGGGCAGAATGTTTAAAAGACCATTTCCACGATTTTGGGTCTAAGTTTCACCATTATTGAGTGATTTTGGAGCTTTTATAGGAGGATTGAAGAGATAATCAAGAGGAAACACTTGGAGGTAAGATTTATGGAGGTAATACTTGATCCTAATGCAATTTCTACATAATTAAACATCGAATTTTTTAAATCTAAAGCCTAAAATTGGAAGTTATGGCTTGGAAATTGGAGACCTAAATTTAGGGATTTGAGAGGTCATTTGTGGTCGGATTTTGGTATTCTTGATATGTATGAACTCGTGAGAGTGTAAGGATTCTAGTTTTTTTGATGTTTGTCGGAATTCGAGATATGGAGCTTTGTTCCCCTAGCATATTTTGATGGTATAAATCTGTTTTTGGTTTGATTTGGAGCATGCGAAGGCCGATTTGAGAGGCAAAGGCATCGCGGGCTAGAGTTTGGACCGGATAGAGGTAAGTAATGATTGTAAATGCGGTCCTGAGGGTATGAAACCCCAGATTTCACATCATTGTGCTACTTTGAGGTTACGCACACGCTAGTCGATGAGCGTGTGGTCGTGTACCATTGGGGATTGTGACCTAGTCCGTCCCGTATGATAGTTAAGACGCGTATTTAATTTAAAAATTGTTTGATATCATTGTGTTTTGGAAAGTATTAGCATGTTTTTGGGTTAATCCCATATTTGCGCCTCGTGCCAACTTTTTTGCATCATTAGGGGATTTTTACTGCTATTCCTCACTATTTTGACTACATATTTATACTCAGTCATGTTGTATTCTACTATTTTCATCACTCAGCCATATTTACTCCGTTTTGATATTTTAAATGATATTTTGGGTTGAGCATCATGTTTTTCTGTTGCCCGAGTGGCTGGAGAGATTTCTGACCGAGTGAGGCCGAGGGCTAATATTGTGAGGATATTATGGGATCGCGCTGCGCGCTGCAGTAGTGTTGTACTGATTCATGATTATGAGGCCGAGGGCCTAATTTGTTACGCCAAGAGGTGGCTTGTTATGAGGTCGATGGCCTATTTGATTATACCACGAGATGGCTTGATATTGCGCTTGGGCTATAAGGACCCCCTCCAGGAGTTTGTACACCCCCAATGAGAGCGGGTACCTAGTGTGAGATGTGATATTGCCTGAGGGGCTGTGGTTGTTTCATGTTATTGCCTGAAGGGCTAATACGAGTGATTGTGAGATAGCCCGAGGGGCTACTTCTGTTGATATTTTGCCCGAGGGTCTGATTTATGTTTCTATCATTTTCTCCCTATTTTTCATCGCTCGTTTGAACTAGTGAAGGATTTTTTAAAGATGTTTTTACCGAACTAAAGTGTTTTTGCGAGCTTTCATTATTTGATTGCATTGTTCTGGTTTTATACTATTTTGTTGTAGCATTATGCTGTGTTTTACGTGTTTTCTTATCGCTCAGCTACCTATACATTTATTACTTACTGAGTTAGCATACTCATATTACTCTCTGTACCCTATGTGGAGATTCAAGAGTCTCGAGTCACGCTATCGAGTGCTGACTTGCCTTCCAGCAGGCTTGTTCGGAGTTGAATAGGTAGCTGCCTTGTGTTCCCAACCCAGTGCTTCTCCTTCCTATCTTTGTTTCGCTTTGTACGAGCTTTATATCAGACTATGTTGTCTTTTGTTATTCTTAGACGTGTCATAGATGTTCATAAGTGGTTACACCCCGATGTCGGGCTGTGTTTATTTCTGCATTATTCTATTTTACTTTATATTTTGGGATTTTTAGCTTATTAAGGATTTAAATGACTTATTATAACTATTTTGTTGGTTTGGGGGTTTTTGTCGGCTGGCCTAGTTCCACAATAGGCGCCATCACGATCGAGTCTGTTTTAAGGTCGTGACAAGTTGGTATTAGAGCCTAGGTTATATAGGTCTCACGAGTCGTGAGCAGGTTTAGTAGAGTCTCACCGATCGGTATGAAGATGTCTGTATTTATCCTCAGAAGGTTGTAGAACCTTTAGAAAAACTTCATATTCATAAATTCTTGTCGTGCGAATCTGTTGATCCGAATACTAAACTTTTATTATTCTATTCTCTCACAGATGGTGAGGACATGAGTGACCGGTCAAGATGGATGACCACCAGTACCACCAGTTGTGGCCGCTAGAGGCCGAGGACGCGATCGAGGCTATGGTAGGGGCAGATGTGTAGCCCGCACCGCATCTAGGGCAGCACCTGCAGATCTACGAGCCGTCCTAGTTTAGGATCAGGTCCCAGTTGTGGATGCTTTGGGAGCACCAGTTTAGGCACTGTCTTAGCATGACAGTCCAATATGGTGCACTTTAACGTGATATTAGGCATGGATTGGCTATCTTTGTGTCATGCTATATTGGATTGTCATGCTAAGACAGTGACGTTGTCTATGCCGAGTGTGCCACGGATCAAGTGGAGGGGCTCAACTAATTACGTTCCCAGTAGCACTACAAGAAATCACACTTATTTCGGCGACTAAAGTCGCCACAAAACCTATAGAAGTCGCTGCTAAAAGGTATTGCCACTGCAGAAACCGTGGCAAAGTTGGCGCAAAAGATTGGAAAAAATGCTACGAAAAACTATTCAATAAGACAAATATTAGATGGGTCACCACTATAAATGTCCTTCAGTAGCGACTAAATCTGCCACAAAAAATAATTATGTATAGTGGCAAGATTATGTTGCAACTATAAATATCCTTTAGTAGCGACTAAAGTCACCACAAAAGTTTTAACCATGAAAGGCAATATTTTTTGTAGCGACTAAAGTCGCTGCAAAAGAAATAGACATTCTGCGGTAACGTATATATCCCAACAATTACTAATTTTTTTGACAAAACTATGTCACCACTAAAAAATATTTTCTCAACAATTATAACGACCAAAATTATATACATTTCCATGCCAGTAGGAACCTAATTCTCTACAATTTCATATAGAGATATTCATATCAATTAACTATCAATATTAACACAATCAATAATGCTTGACAAACACCAAAAGAATTTCTCAAGCCGAATATTATAAATATTATCATTACTAAAAAGTCAATTACATATATACTATCCGACACTTCATTGTGCATTATAACTGTACGCATATACATATCCCAAAAATAATAAAATATTATGTGCCTTGTAACTGCTCCTTGTCCGACACCATTTTAACAGCTCCTTGCCCGACACTATCCTTGACCAATACCACTGCTAGACAAATAGAATGTTGAAAGTGAAGAATCAGAGAAATGATAGTTATAATAGTGGTAGAATACATAAAAAATTAAGTGCATGTATTACAAGTTCAACTATTAAATTCGAATTCGAATTAATGATTGGAAAAAAATTTAGAGTGTGATTTGAAGGTCATAATGCTACAATTTTTTGCTACCAAGGACAACATTGCATTGTTAATCAGTGACTTTATCTAATGCCAAGGATAGATCCAGTTCCATACATTCTAAAAGTGAACAAGTCTAGTTCACAATATGAAGAAGTGACTTCATTTGATCAGGGAAAGCATAAAAAGGAATAAAATGAAGCAAGGGCAGACATTTCAGGAAGTCAAAATAGCATCCAAGATATGTTAGTATGGTGTTCTTATTGAGACGGGATAAGACATTCCAGGAAGTCAAATACTTACCGCAAAATCCCAACAGAAAGAAGAAATAATTAAAGTAATGGGGAAGTATTTACACCTATTTAATCAAAGCCTACTAGCATGTATAGAAGTGAAATTTCTTAATTTTAATTTTAAAAAATTAAAATGCTTGATTACAGCAACGCAACTTCTTTCCCCCAAAGAAAAATGAAAAGATTAGGGATTTTAACATACTTGAGTTGTTAAAATTTTACTTCTATATTATCTTGCCCTTTGCCGACTTCCGCAACTGTGTACAAGATCTTGAATACTTGAAGTTGAAGAAGCTTTGAATCGAAAGACCCTAGTGGTCTTCTTCTTCGCACAACTCGAAAAGCTCGGCGATAATGAGCCTTCTCCTCTAACTTTCTCCACTAAAATAGTAGTACACATGGCCCATGGCTCGAACGTGAGACCTAAATTACGAGTCCCTCAAAATTTTCTTCTACCTATATTATTATAATAGAAAAATCAAAATAATAGCTTAAAGTACATATCTGGTCTACTCCATCACTAAAAAATGGGGACAAAGGAAGTACTAGAATGCTAATTTACTCAGGAAAAAAAAGTTGCAGGGAAAATATAGCTACGTCTAAGCAACTCAAGCACGACTAAGTAGCTGCAATTTCGAACTTACATATATAAAAAGTAAAATTAACAAATTATATGGATATGCCGGAGTAGCTTGATTAAAATGCTTGATTACAGCAACGCAACTTCTTTCCCCCAAAGAAAAACGAAAAGATTAGGGATTTTAACATACTTGAGTTGTTAAAATTTTACTTCTATATTATCTTGCCCTTTGCCGACTTCCGCAACTGTGTACAAGATCTTGAATACTTGAAGTTGAAGAAGCTTTGAATCGAAAGACCCTAGTGGTCTTCTTCTTCGCACAACTCGAAAAGCTCGGCGATAATGAGCCTTCTCCTTTAACTTTCTCCACTAAAATAGTAGTACACATGGCCCATGGCTCGAACGTGAGACCTAAATCACGAGTCCCTCAAAATTTTCTTCTACCTATATTATTATAATAGAAAAATCAAAATAATAGCTTAAACTACATATCTGGTCTACTCCATCACTAAAAAATGGGGACAAAGGAAGTACTAGAATGCTAATTTACTCAGGGAAAAAAAGTTGCAGGGAAAATATAGCTACGTCTAAGCAACTCAAGCACGACTAAGTAGCTGCAATTTCGAACTTACATATATAAAAAGTAAAATTAACAAATTATATGGATATGCCGGAGTAGCTTGAATTTGATAGACTACTTGGGGAAATTAAAGAAGATGCACAAACCTGAAAAGTAAAAAATCGTTGTGAATTGAACAACTTTATTGGATTTCGGAGTCGGAGAATGTTCGGAACAGAGGCAAAGAATATTTGAACAATTAATTGGAGTTAATTCAAACCAAAACTCGTCAAACAACTTCCAATCTTAAGATTTAGCTTCAAAATGAAGTTTCCGGCAAGTATCATAAACACCCAATCGAATTCACATTCTGATTTGAGGGATTTCGATTTGGGAGAGATTTTTGAGGGATTTAGATATGGGATTTCTATTAACTGGATAGATTTCTAGCTAGAGAGGACCAATTTAGGGTTTCTATTTCGGATTTCTAGCTATAGAGGACCGATTTTGGGCGCTACTCTACTCTTCACATCGACTCGATGTGTTCGAGATGAGAGTTTCGTTGCTTCTGTCTCTGGACTGATTTTACTATTTCATTTACTAATTATTTTCTTTTGTTATTTTAAAAGGGAATAGGAGTGACCCATCTGCTGCAATACATATTTAGTGGCAGCTTCCCAAAAGTTGCCATAATAAATATGGAGCCATAATTTTAATTTATGCGGGAGTAAAAATTTCAGCCACTTTAGAGGCGACCTACGAATAGTCATTGCTAAATATAAATAAACTGTGGTGACTTTTAAATTCACTACTGATAATATACATTTTGTAGCAACTTATAGGGTTGCTGCTAAATGTCGCCACTAATTATCCAATTTCTTGTAGTGTAGGGTAATTTCATTCTTGAAGGCCGAGTGTATGGTTGGGAAGGGTTGTCTTTTTTACTTAGCCTTTGGGAGGGATGTTGGTGTAGAGGCTCCCAACATTGATTTTGTTCCAGTTATGAGGGATTTTCTCGATGTGTTTCCTTCAGACCTGACGGGCAAGCCACCGGGCAGGGATATTGATTTTGGTATTGACTTGGTGCTGGGCACTCAGCGATTTCTTTCCACAGTATCTTATGGCACCGACGGAGTTGAAAAAATTAAAGGAAAAACTTCAGGAACTCCTTGATAAAGGGTTTATTCGGCCTAGTGTGTCGCCTTGGGGTGCGCCTACTCTATTTGTGAAGAAGAAGGATGGCATAATAAGGATGTCCATTGATTATAGGTAATTGAACGAGGTTACAATTAAGAACAAGTATGCTTTGCCTCGCATTGATGATTTATTTGACCATTTTCAGGGAGCGAGGGTGTTCTCCAATATTGATCTTCATTCAGGGTATCACCAGCTGAAGATCAGGGACTCGAATATTCTTAAGACAACTTTCAGGACCTGATATGGTCACTATGAGTTCCTTCTGATGTCTTTTCGGCTGACCAATGCCCCGTCAACGTTCATGCATTTGATGAACAGCGTGTTCCATCTGTATCTCGACTCGTTTTTCATAGTTTTTATTGATGATATTCTGGTGTATTCGTGTAGTCAGAAGGAGCATGTGGAGCATTTGAGAGTTGTGTTGCAGAGATTGAGGGAGGAGAAGCTTTAGGCAAAGTTCTCCAAGTGTGAGTTTTGGCTCAGCTTAGTGCCTTTCTTAGGGCATGTGGTGTCCAGTGAGAGTATTCAGGCTGATCTGAAAAGGATAGAGGTGGTGCAGAGTTGGCCCAGATCATCTTCCGCCACAGAGATTCGCAGCTTTCTTGGTTTGGCCGGTTATTACTGTTGGTTTGTTCAGGGATTTTCATCTATCTCATCATCCTTGACCAAGTTGACTCAGAAGGGTTCTCCATCCATGTGGTCGGATGAGTGTGAGGAGGAGCTTTCAGAAGCTCAAGTCTGCCTTGACCACATCTCCATTGTTAGTTTTTCCATCAGCTTCAAGTTCATATATCATGTATTGTGATGCTTCGAGAGTTGGTATTAGATGTGTGTTCATGCAGTAGGGTAGAGTTATTACTTATGTTTCTCGTCAGTTGAAGCCCCATGAGAAGAACTACCATGTTCGTGATTTGGAGTTGGCTGCCATTGTACACGCATTAAAGATTTGGAGGCATTATTTATATGGTGTGTCTTGTGAGGTGTTTACTGATCATCTTAGCCTCTATCACTTGTTCAAACAGAAGGATCTCAACTCGAGGCAGCAGAGATAGTTGGATCTGCTAAAGGACTATGATATTACTATCTTGTACCATCCCGGGAAGGGCAATGTGGTGGCCAATGCCTTGAGTAGGAAGGTAGTGAGTATGAGGACTTTGGCATATATTCATGTTGGGAAGAGACCTCTTGTAGTTGATGTTCAGGCATTGGCAAATTTGTTCATGAGGTTAGATATTTCGGAGAATAGTCGGGTATTTGCTTGTGTGTTTTCTCAGTCTTCCTTATTTGATCGCATCAGAGAGCGCCATTATGATGATTCTCATTTGCTTGTCCTTAGGGACAAATTTCAACACGATGATGCCAAAGATGTGACCATTGGTGATGATGGGTTGTTGAGGATGTAGGGCCAGATTTGTGTGTCCAATATGGATAGGCTTTGGGAGTTGATTCTGGAAGAGGCTTACAACTCACAATATTCCATTCATCCGGGTGCCGCGAAGATGTATCAGGATCTGAGACAGTATTATTGGTGGAGAAGGATGAAGATGGACATTGTAGGATTTGTAGCTCGGTGTCTCAATTGTCAGCAGGTGAAATATGAGCATTAGAGACCGAGTGGCTTGCTTCAGCAGATGGTTATTCCATAGTGGAAGTGGGAGCGGATGACCATGGACATGTAGTTGGTCTCCCATGGACTTTGAAGAAGTTTAATGCTAGTTGGATGATTATGGATCGGCTGACCAAGTCCCCGCACTTCATTCCTGTATGTACTACCTAATCTTCAGAGCGGTTGACAGAGATATATATTTGGGAGATTGTTCGTATGCATGGTGTTCCATTTTCCACAACTTCCAAGAGAGGTACTCAGTTTATTTCACAGTTTTGAGGTCTATACAGCGCGAGTTGAGTACTCAGGTTGGGTTGAGCATAACTTTTCACCCTCAGATGGACGAGCAGTCTAAGTGTACTATTAAGATATTGGAGGACATGTTGCACGCTTACGTCACTGATTTTGGAGGGTCATGGGATCCGTTTCTACCACTCCTAGAGTTTGCTTATAACAACAGTTATCAGTCGAGTATTCAAATGGCTCCGTATGAGGCTTTGTACAGGAGACAGTATAGGTTTCCGATCGGTTGGTTTGATCCTGGTAAAGCTAACCTATTGGGTACAGACTTGGTGCAGGATGCTTTATACAAGGTAAAGGTGATTCAGGAGAGGCTTCGTACAACACAATCATGACAAAAGAGTTTTGTTGACAGGAAGGTTCGGGATGCATCCTACATTGTTGGTGAGAAGGTTCTGTTAAAGAATTCGCCTGTGAAGGGTGTTATGAGCTTTGGGAAGAAGGGTAAATTGAGTCATCGGTTCATTGGGCCTTTTGACGTACTTAAGAGGATCGGGGAGGTAGCTTATAAGCTTGCTTTGCCACCCAATTTGTTGAGTGTGCATGTAGTATTTCATGTTTCTATACTCTGGAAGTACATTGGTGATCCGCTGCATGTTTTAAATTTCACCACGATTCAGTTAGATGGTGATTTTACTTATGATGTGGAGCTAGTGGCTATTTTGGAGCATCGGGCTCGAAAGTTGAGATCAAAGGATATAGCTTAAATGAAAGTGCAGTGGAGAGGTCGTCCCATGAAGAAGGCTATATGGGAGACCGAGCTAGATACATGGAGGAGATATCCTCTCCTATTTGAGGCTTTAGGTATGTTTCTTGACCCGTTCGAGGATGAACATTTGTTTAAGAGGGGGAGGATGTCACGACCCGACCGATCGTTTCATGAGTTACAACTTTGTTTCCCTTATTTCTTCTTCTTACAGTCTTTTTAGCTGTATTATATGCTATCGGGTTGGTTGGCTCAAGTTTGGAGATGTTTTGGTAAGGTTTGAGACACTTTGTCTCTTTTGAGTAAGCTTAAGTTGGAAAAGTAAACTGGATATTGAATTATGTGAAAAAGGGCTCAGATGTGAATTCCGATGGCTCGGATAGCTTTAGGGGGTAATTTGGAACTTAAGAGCATGATAGGAATATGTTTTAGAGGTCCAGAGTAGATTTAGGGTTGAATTGGCGAAATTTGAATTTTGGCGTTTTCCGGTTGATAGGTGAGATTTTGATATAGGGGTTCTAATGGGATTCCGGAAGTTGGAGTAGGTCTGTTGTGTCATTTGTGACATGTGTGCAAAATTTTAGGTCATTCGGACGAGTTTTGATAGAAAGCGAAATTTGGAAGTTTTTGGAATTCTTATGCTTGAATCCGATGTCAATTTGGTATTTTGATGTTGTTTTGAGCGTTCCTAAGGTGGGAAATATAAAGTTATGGGATATGTTGGCATGTTTGGTTGAGGTCCCGAAGGCCTCGGGTGAGTTTCGGGTAGTTGAACGGATCATTTCATGTTGGAAAAAGATGCAGAAAAATAGTTGTTGGTGTTGCAGGCATTTGGCTTCGCATTCGCAATATTACCTTGTTCTCAAAGGGTTAGGATGAGACGCATGAGGTTTTTCCTTCGCATTCACGATGGGGGTCCTATGCTCGCGAAGGGTTGGGGTCAGTGTGCTCCGTATTCGCGAGTTGGTAGTTGCATTCACAATATGTTGAGAAGCTAAGGCTTTTCGTTCGCGTACAGGGTGTCACATTCGTGATGAAGGAATAAGTGGTCACCTGGATTTTGTGCTTCACGAACGCGAGGCATTGACCGTGTTCGCGAAGAAGGAATATGAATAGCTAGGCAGAATGTTTAAAAGACCATTTCCGCGATTTTGAGTCTAAGTTTCGCCATTGTTGAACGATTTTGGAGCTTTTTGAGGAGGATTGAAGAGGGAATCAAGGGGAAACACTTGAAGGTAAGATTTATGGACTTAATACTCGATCCTAATGTGATATATACCTAATTAAACATGGAATTTGTTGAATCTAATTCCTAAAATTGGAAGTTAGGGCTCAGAAACTGGAGACATAAGTCTAGGAATTTGAAGGCCCATTTGTGGTCAGATTTTGGTATTCTTGATATGTATGAACTCGTGAGAGTGTATGTATTCTACTTTTTGTTATTTTTGTCAGAATCTGAGATGTGGGCCCGAGGGTCGTGTTTGGCTATTTTCAGGATTTTTGATGTAAATTGGTTATTTCTGAGTAGGCTTTGTTCCCTTAGCATATTTTGATGGTATAAATCTATTTTTGGTTAGATTTAGAGCATCGGAGGCCGATTCGAGAGGTAAAGGCATCGCGAACTAGAGTTTGGACCAGATAGAGGTAAGTAATGATTGTAAATGCGGTCCTGAGGGTATGAAACCTTAGGTTTCATATCGTTGTGCTACTTTGAGGTGACGTACACGCTAGACGACGAGCGCTGGGTCGTACACCGTTGGGGATTGTGATCTAGTCTGTTCCATATGACTGTTAAGTTGCGTGTTTGATTAAAAACAATTTGATATCATTGTGTTTTGGAATGTACTAGCATGTTTTGGGCTGAATGCCATATTTGGGCCTCATGCCAACTATTTTGCACCCTTAGGGGATTTTTACTGTTATTCCTTACTGTTTTCACTTCATATTTATACTCAGTCATGTTGTATTCTACTATTTTCATAGCTCAGCCATATTTACTCCGTTTTGATATTTTAAGTGATATTTTGGGATGAGCATCATGTTTTACTATTGCCCGAGTGGCTTGATAGATTTCTGACTGAGTGAGGCCGAGGGCGAGTGTTGTGAGGATATTGTGGGATCGGGTTGCGCACCCGCAGTAGTGTTGTATTGATTCATGATTATGAGGTGCAGGGCCTGATTTATTAGGTCACAAGGTGGCTTCTTATGAGGCCGAGGGCCAGTTTGATTATGCCACGAGATGGCTTGATATTGCTCTTAGGTTGTATGGAGCCCCTCCAAGAGTCTGTAAACCCCCAGTAAGCGCGAGTACCCAGTGTGAGATGTGATATTGCCCGAGGGGCTATTGTTGTTTCATGTTATTGACCGAGGGGCTGATACGGGTGATAGTGAGATATCTCTAGGGGTTGGTTTTGTGGGTATTTTGCCTGAGAGGCTGATTTATGTTTCTATCCTTTTCTCCCTATTTTTTGTCACTCGTTTGAACTACTAAAAGATGTTTTAAAGAGGTTTTCAATGAAGTAAGGTGTTTTTACGTGCTTTCATTATTTAATTGCATTGTTATGGTTTTATACTGTTTTGTTGTAGCATTATGCTATGTTTTACGTATTTTCTTATTGCTCAGTTGCCTTAACTTTTATTACTTACTGATTTGGCATACTCATATTACTCCCTGCACCCTGTGTGCAGATTCAGGAATCTCCGGTCGCGCTAGTGAGTGCTGATTTGCCTTCCAGCAAGATTGTTCGGAGTTGACTAGGTTGCTGCCTGACGTTCACAATCCAGTGCTTCCCATTCATATCTTGATTTCTCTTTGTAGTATCTTTGTATTAGACTATGTTGTCTTCTGGTATTCTTAGACGAGTTGTAGATGCTCATGACTGGTAACACCCTGATGTCGGGCTGTGTTTGTTTCTGCACTGTTCTAATCTACTATATATTTTGGGATTTTTAGCTTATTAATGACTTTAAATGACTTATTATAACTGTTTAGTTGGTTTGGGGATTTGTGTCGGCTAGCCTAATTCTATGATAGGCACCATATCGACCGGGTCCATTTTAGAGTAGTGACAAAATCCCTTCAAGAATCGCCTTATAGCTCCTACTTCAATTTTATTTTATGAACGCAGAACCCTCGTTTGAATCTTTTAAATCTGTCCAAATACACATTCATCGTGATCGCAAAAGCACCATCACGATCGTGAAGAGGAAAAAAAGATTCTACTGAAATTTCCCTATGCGAACGCATAATCCTTTTCGCGATCGTGTTAAACACTGCTGAATGAACTACACATTCACAGAACAACCCTCGCGAACGCAAAAATATAACCATCAACATCAGCTTAGACCCAACACTACGCAAACTCAACCACATCCACACGTTCGCGATAGCCAACTTCACAGACCTTCGAGATCGCAGACCCAAGTTGAAGATCACATAGAATAAATCCTCTGCAACATAAAACCAGCAATATCTACTAACTCTTTAACTCCAAATATGCCCCGTTGTGCATACGAAACACACCCGGGGCCCTCGAGACCTCAATAAAACATGACAACATATCTCGTAACATCATTCAAACTTGTACCAACCCTCAGAACACTCAAAACAACATCAATGCATCGAATCACCATTGGATTCAAACCTAAGGATTTATAAACTTCCAAATTCCACAAATGACGTCGAAACTTATCAAACCTCATCCAAATGACCTGAAATTTTGCACACACGTCACAAATGACACTACAAACCTATTTCAAATTTCAAAATTCCATTCCAACCCCAATATCAAAATTTCCACTGCCGACCGAAAAATGCCAAATTCTAAATTTTTCAATTCAAGCCTAAATCTTCCACGGAACTCCAAATTCCATTCTGGATGCACTCATCAGTCCAGAATCATCCAACGGGGCTAACCAAATCATAAAAATCCAAATCCGAGATCAAATACTAAAAATTCAAAACTTGGTCATACCTTTCAAATTTAAGCTTCAAATTGAGAATTGTTCATTCAAATCTATTCTGATTATCCTGAAAATCAAAACCAATGATTTACATGAGTACATCACACGGGTCTACTCATGCCGAGAACTGGCGAGCGAAGTGCAATTTCTCAAAATGACCGGTCGGGTCGTTACACTTATGAAAAGCACAGAGTTTGTCATCATCAAAAAGGGTGAATTCGTTGGCCCAAGTGAAGGTTGTATTGATGGTTGACAAAGGACATCAAGCATGAACCAGGTCCATAAACTGTGTACACAAACACAGGTATATTCGAGCATAAGGCATGCACGGGAAGGAGATAAGCTTAAGTAGTTATATCTGATATCTCTTGAACGAAAAGGTTGCATAAGTGAAAATGAGAAAGACTCCTTACCCGAGAGAAATCTATCCTAGATAAGGTAGGGGTTAGAAGTTGAAGATAACTAGAACTCTTCCACCAAGGAAGAGTAAAGCATTAGAGTTCTAGTTATATCCATTTCTACTAACTCTATATATTGCAGGATGTTCTCATTTTACAGGTACGCACACGCTAAAGTTAGACGTGGGTTGAGAGCAAAATAATAAGGAATTTTGCAAGAATTTTTTTGTTTGATTCAAGTGTGCTATCCTGAAGCTACATGAACCAGATAGAAGAACCAATTCCAAGTGTCTTTCTTTTATTCTAGCTTCAGTGTAGTAGGTCTTTTTAGTTGTACCTTTCGGCTTTATCTAGAAGTAATTGTACTAGGTACTCTAAGTGTTGTATTCAATTTAGAGTTAATATGAAGTTGTCACAACAGCTAGAAACTTGTTGCCATAAATGCCTTCGAGGTAATCCTTAGGTTTATAAAGAGTTTTGTGAATGCTATTTTTGGCTTAGTGATTTAGTGATGTGTTGGAAAAAATTCTACTGAGTAGTAGGTCGTGATTTTTTCACTTTTTGAGCAAGATGTTTTCACTTAAAAGTACTTGTGTTTTTACTTTCCGCAACAGTAATATAAGGAACACATAGAAGAACTAGGTCATTCTATAATCTGTGTACACAAAAAGTGGACACCACATAAATCACCCCCCTCTTGTGTGATATTGAAGTATAAAACATCAACTGGTATCAAAGCGATTTATCCATGAAGGGGCTAACACCTTAGAAAGAATATCAAGATGAGTGAACCACCTAAAAACTAGGAAGGGTAATCCACTGCTAGGACACCACTCTTTAATGGTAGTACTACTCTTGGTGGAAAAATAGAATGAGAGATCACATTCAAGGAGAGGACTATGAGCTATGGGATATTGTCATTGATGGTCCACCGGCTACCTTGAAGAAAAATACTGAAGGAGTATGTACGCCAAAGACAAGAGCAGATTGCACTGCTGAGGATGTGAAGAAGTGGGAGAATAATGCTAAAGTCAAGAAATAGCTTATTTATGGACTTGGTCCAGATGAGTATTGTAGAATTAAATGTTGTGCCACTACTAACCAAATTGGGACACAATGCAAGTGGGTCATGAAAGAACAACTAAGGTGAAGAGATCAGGAGGAACTCCACTGTAATCTCAGTATGAGAACTTTGCTATGAAGGATGGAGAAACCATTCAAGAGATGTACACAAGATTCACTACACTAACAGATGAGCTAAAATCTCTTTGAAAGACTATTCCTGAAGAAGAAAGAGTCGAGAAGATACTTACTAGGGTATTTCCTAGCACTTGGGAGAGCAAGATCACTGCTATGCTGGAATCAAAGAATATTTCCACTATCCCACTAGATAAATTGATTAGAAATCTTACTGCCTATGGAGTTAGGAGATAAACCATTGAGATGGATGTACTTAAGAAGAAAGGGAGCTTGGCACTCAGAATTACTGAAGGTGCTGATATGGAAGATGACGAAATGCTATGATCACCAAAGACTTAAAGAAGTACTTAAGGAGAGGAAAGGGTTCTTCAAAAAGTGGAAGCTACAGCAAATCAAAAATTCCTAAGAAGCAAACCAATGATGGCTGCTACAAGTGTGGAAAGACAGATCACCACGTCAAGAAATGTCCTTTGTGGGAAATTGAATGGAAGAAGGAATGAGTTGAACAAAGGAACAAGAAGAAGAAACATTTTCAACCCAAGAAAAGCAACAACAAAGGATCAACAAAAGGCTATGGTCGTTGTTTGGACAAAAAGCTCTAATGAGTATGATGATGATGAACGAGCACTTATGGCCATTGGAGAATCTAATGAAGAAACTGAGGTAAGTTTCTTTCATCTCAATGACAAGACTAATTTTTGTGTAAAAAAGGTTATCTGAGTTGTTACTAGAGCTAATTGATGAATCTAAGGATATAAATAATGAAAAGGAATAGATGTCAAAGAACGTGTGGTTTTAAAAGCTAAGTGCAATAACCTGGAACTTAGGGCTAGTGAAACTGAAAATGATGTGTTGAACAACCAGGTTCATGAACTTGAAAAACTGTCCTAGAACTTAGATCTAAAAATCTAAAACTAAAATTAGGAACAGGTAAAAAGACAACATACCACACACAACTCACTCTAGAAGAAAATGTTGGAAAAATGAAATATGAGTTGTACAAAAGAGATGGGCAGGTAAGAATCCTAAAGGAGGATCTAAGCAAGGTCTAGAATGAGCTAGAGAGAACTTATAAATGGAACAGGTCCTCCGATACACTTTAATGGATACAAAAACACCATAGTAGCAATAGAAAATGACTTAGCTTTGGGAACCCTGTACCTAAGTGGGATCCTAAAAGCAAGTACCTCACATTTCCTGAAAATAAGATTTGCACACGCTGTGGTAAAACTGGTCATTATAAAAGTGAATGCGCTGCAAAAGGAAAGGCAAGTCAAAAGAACAAAGAATTTATTCAAAAGAAGAATAGGCTACCAACTTGGTCCAAGTGAAGGGGAGAAACCAAATACGGTACATTTATAGTGGTTGCTCAAAGATTACGACAGGAAGCAAGAACTAGTTCCTTTCACTTGAGGACCTTAAAGGAGGTAATGTATTTGGAAACGGGAAGAAAGGTGAGATCATTGGGTTTGTAAAGGTAGGTAAGACTGATTCTCACTTTATTGAGAATATCTACTTGATAGATGGACTGAAGTACAATATAATAAGTGTATCACAATTGTGTGATAGAGGTAACATGGTAGCATTCACCTCTACAAAATGATTTGTGATTAATCTTAACACTAACAAGATTATTTTGCAGGAAAAAAAAGTGACCAACATATTTGTTATGGATCTATCCACACTCTCAGATAATGAACTCACTTGCTTAAGTGTGTTGGATAATGATTTTCTCCTTTGGCACAAAAAACTTAGACATGCCAGTCTTAGCCAACTCAACAAACTAGTCTCCAAGGACATGGTGATAGGACTACCTAATATCAAGTTCAAGGAAGATAAAGTTTGTGAGGCCTGTGCAAGGGGGAATCAGATAAGATCCACTTTCAAAATCAAGAAATCCATATAGATCTTTGTGAGCCGATGAAAACATTGAGCAGAGGTGGAAAGAGATATGTTATGGTGCTTGTTGAAGATTACTCTAGGCTTAATTTGACACTATTTTTAACATCTAAAGATGAAGCATTTGACATGTTCACATCTTTTATTAGAAAAACTAAGAAACAACTAGGTATGATACTGAATTTGAGAATGCTAAATATGCTGAATTTTGTGATAGGCATGACAAAAATCATAATTTTTCTGCTCTTAGTACTCCATAATAAAATGAAGTAGTTGAAAGAAAGAATATGACATTGGAATAAATGCCTAGGTCTATGCTTCTTTCTAGTAAAATATCCCATAGTTTTTGGGAAGAAGTTGAACACAGCATGCTACACAATAAATAAGTGCATGACTAGACTTATTGTTGAGAAGACTCCCTATGAGTTACTTAAAGGAAGAAAGCCAAATATATTCCATCCTAGGGAATTTGGATGCAAGTGCTTGTGCACAATAGTGACAACGATTCTCTCGGTCAGTTTGATCCCAAAAGTTATGAGGGAGTATTCTTGGGATCACATAGTAAAGCTTATAAGATTTATAACAAAAGAACTATATGTGTATAAGAAAGTGTACCTGTGGTTTTTGACAAAACTACATTCTTTTTTAGAGGCATGAGCATGATAATAAAACAATTGGGCTGGTAAGAAATTTAATTGAAACCACAACTCAGATTGAACCTGCACCAGAGGAAGGAGCAGGTGATGGAAGAGGTCCTTCCACCTAGGGCAACTTGATATGGGGAGCTGAACAAAGAGGAAACGATCTCAAACCTCGAGGGAACTTGTCCATGAACCTGTTCCTCAGCAACAAAACATTGAAGGAACATCTAAGGGAATCTAGTTGGTTGTGAAACCTTACAAGTATTAAAGTTCTCATCCCATTGATAACATAATTACTGATCCAACTTCTTTAATCAAAACCATATCTTCTTTGAAGAATCTTTATGGTTCTGATGCTTTTTTATCTCTTATTGAACCTAAAAATGTAGTTGAGAATTTACAGGATGCGGACTGGGTGAATACAATGCAATATGACCTCAACCAATTTGAAAGAAGTCAAGTTGGTATCTAGTACCAAGACCCAAAGATAGATCAGTAATTGACAATAGATGGGGCTTCATAAACAAACTTGACAAAGATGGAACAGTTCGACAAACAAGGTAAGATTGGTGGTTCAAGGATATAGTTAAGAGAAAGGTATAGACTATGATGAGACTTTTGATCCAATTGCAAGATTGGAAGCAATTAGACCCCTTATAGCCTTTGCTTCCTACATGGAAATCACTTTCCAACAGATGGATGTCAAGAGTGCCTTCCTCAATGGCTATCTAAAGGAAGAACTGTTTGTCAAGCAACATGCAAGCTTTGAAAGCAAGTTTTGTCCTGATCATGTGTACAAGCTTAACAATGCACTTTATGGGCTCAAGCAGGCTCCAATAGCATGATATTGACAAAATTCTTGCTTGAGCATGGCTACTAGAGAGATAAAATTGACAATAAACTATTACTAAAAGAAAAAGGTAAAGATCTCTTGGTAGTTCAGATATATGTTGATGATATAATCTTTGGAGCAACCACTGATAAGTTAAGTAAAAAACTTCTAAACTAATGGAGAGTGATTTGAAATTAGTATGATGGGCGAGCTTATTTATTTTTAGGCTTACAAATTAAACAAAATTCAAATGGAACTATGATCCATCAGTAGAAGTATATGAAAGGGTTGCTTAAAAGGTTTATAATGGAAGATTCCAAAGAAATTGACACTCTTATAGCAACAGCCACAAAATTAGATATAGATGAACATGGTTCATCAGTTTATCAGAAATTGTATAGGGGAATGATTGGGCCCTTGTTCTATCCCATTGCTAGCAGACCTAACATTGTTTTCAATGTAGGCTTTGTGCTAGATTTTAGGCAAATCCAAAGAAATCTCACTTGACTGTTGTCAAGAGGATCTTGAGATACCTAAAAGGCATCACTGACTTTTGTGTATGATACCTAAAAGGTAGTAATTACAACATAGTGGGATATGTTGATGCTGATTATGCAGTTCTTCTTGTGGATAGAAAAAGCACCTGAGGAATGGCACATTTTCTTGACTCATATCTTGTGAGTTGAGCCACTAAAAAGAAAAATGATGTGGCCTTAGCTACTACGAAAGCTTTTTCCTTATGTTGCGCTCAATTATTGTGGATTAAGTAACCATTAATGGACTTTGGAATTGATGTAGGTTGTATCCCCGTCTTTTGTGATAAAATCGATCCAATTAGTATTACCAAGAACCCGATTCATTACAAAATAACTAAGCACATAGATATCGAAACCACTTTTGGGGGGACAACTATGAAAAGGGTATGATCACTATGGAATTTTGTGCTACGACAAGCAAATAGATAACATCTTCACAAAAGCTCTAAGTATATATCACATTGAAAGGAACATGTTAGAATTAGGGATGTGTGAGCACGTGATTTTGCCTCACAAGAGCTACTCCAAAAGAATTCAAAAATAAAATAGTTTTGTGTTGATTGCGATTTTTGTGGATTTTGTGTTATTTTTCTTTTATTGTTTGCATTCGTTTGTGCATGTCTTATTTGTTAAATTAATAAAAAAAATATATATATATACACACACACACACACACTTTGCATTTAAAAAAAAGAAGAAAGAAAAGAAAATTCGGATTTGGGCCAAAAATCCCAGGCCCAAATCAATTTCAGTCCAAATTTCACCCCCTACCCGGTCCAGTTCAGTCCGTCCCAGCCCCAACCTAAACGACGTCATTTTGTCACTATAAATCTGGACCGTTGACCTCATTCAATCGAACAGTTCGGTCCGTCCCTGGAATTATCCAAACGAAGCCATTTCAGCCTTTTTAATCTGGACCGTAGAATTGGTTTGATCCAACGATCAAAATTCTTCATCATAACCCGGTCTTTGCCCGACCCATTTTGTTCCCGACCGATCCAATCCCCAACCAGCCAAAACGACCTCGTTTTAGATAAGCAAAGTGATCCTAACCGTTGATCTCATTAGATCTAACGGCTTGGATTCACTTAACCCTCCCATATAAATATCCCAAATAGAGCCCCAGCCCCCTCAGACCCCCCTAGCCCTCTTCGTCTCTTCTCAGAGACCCAAACACCCCATGAAACCCTAGCTGCCACCCCTCCCCTTCGCTTGAAACCCGGCGGCAATGACGTGGACGACCACCAAAATAACACCCCTGAGCCACCAAACCACCCTCTCTCCAAATCCATGTCCCTCGTCCCTCGAATCATGGCGGAGCGTCTCGAATCTTAGATCAGAGACGAGCTCTCGAACCCTAAACCTAGCCAATCAGTCCTAAAGTTACACTACTGAACCCCCAAGCTACCCTCATCCCAAAACCCATGATAGTTCTACTCGAATCATAGTAGAGCTTATCGTATTTCGAATCAACTGAATGAACTCTAAAGGAACCAAAGCCTAGGAATCGATCCAAAAAGGAAAAATTGAGGTCGTGGCCGACCTTAGTCGTGTGTTCTCAGTCGAGAACACTCAATTAAGATCCTTTTCGGCTTCAAACCTCAAGTCAAAGTTTCAATTGGAATGGATTAGAGTTTAGCCTGTAGTTTCTGAGGTATTTCTTCTCTTTTCTCTTATTTTTTTTATCTGATTAAGTTCCGTTTTAGTTCATCACTTCTGTCAATTAATTCTCCTCCTCTTTCAGACCTTTTTCTTGTCCAGTTTTTCTCATTTTGGTCGATTGGTATATTTTGAATCAATTAAATGGTTTCGTCAATTGGTTCGTTCATGTCTATAGTTTAGTTGTCCTCTTCAAGTTATTAGATGTTTTTTTATCTTCTGACCTTTGTATTCTCAGCCTCAAGGCTCATAGCTAGTATACTTTCTGCTCCAGGATTTTGTTCGAGGTTAATTTAGAGTTATATTTGTTCTTAATATAGGTAGCTTATTCTCATGTATCTGTGTGAATCAATTTTTGACCTTAATATTCCAGTCTAACTTTTGTCTTGAATCATTGAATCCCTCATCTTGATTGAAGTGCTGTTGGATTTTATTTGAGTTCAATTGATGATTGAGTTTAGTGATTCGAATCTACTTGTTTGTTCTGTTAAGTTTGTTCTGATATGAATCTGACCTTGTTGAATTGTCCTAATGTTGTTGATTGGGAGTTAGTTACATGTATCTAATTAGTCAATTGATAGGCTTGAATTGGTTATAGCTGAAGGGTAATATAGGTTAAAAGGATTAGATTGGGATAGGACAGTAGTTCTGGGGATGTCATGAGGGTATTTTTGGGATTTAAAAAGTTTAAAAATAGTTAGTTTAAGTGATATGTCAGTAAAGTACTAGTGTGACCATTAAATTAATGCATTGAGTAATACATTATGGATTGGGAATCGGGGACATCATGGGGTTTAAAGGAAATGGATTAAAAAATGGGTGCCCATACTTGTTTGAAATTTAAATAAAGAAAAGACAAAGGTTAGTGGGGGACAAGTGAATTAAAAAAGATATTAGACACATAGTAATGGGCTGCCAGGGAATATCATGGGCAAGAATGGTTTCTGAATAGTTTAAGTGTTCT
Organism: Nicotiana glauca; assembly: GCA_026770625.1. NCBI lineage: Eukaryota > Viridiplantae > Streptophyta > Magnoliopsida > Solanales > Solanaceae > Nicotiana > Nicotiana glauca. The sequence goes on along the minus strand of MU749571.1, from coordinate 33,173 downwards.
AAATAGTTGTGAAGAGCTCTAGTCCTGGGTATAAATAGAAGGGGGTTTGGACAGAATAAGGGGCTGGTTTTTTTTTTTTGGGAATCAGATGGAGTGTTTAAGAGAGCTTTGAAAATACAAACACTGAGAGAGAGTTTTAGGCAGTCGGTCAATTCAATTAACATTGTTCTAGAAAATACCAAAATTACTGCTACATTGTTTCCTGAGTTCAAATTTGATCAAGTTTTCTTCTGTTCTGAGTGCTGAAGTTCATCTGAAGTACAATGGTTGGATTTCAAATAAGTTTGAGGTCTAACTAAGTCAGTTGTGGTTGAGGTTTAGTCCGCTGATAGTGTTCAGTTGTTTGCTGGTCCACTTCTGGCTTAACTCAAGATCAATAGAGTCTATTGTGGGTTATTTGTTGTGATTCTGTCGACTCCTGGGTTGCATTTTGGTCTTTTGGTGCTGTATTGGCTATTTTGAGCTTTCTCTTTGTTGTTGCTGTTGGGTTCTATGTTATCTGCTGCTGCTGACTATCCTTTTTTCTTCTTCTTCTTCTTCTTCTTCTTCTTCTTCTTCTTCTTCTTCTTCTTCTTCTATCTAGGTATATGTTCTAAAGCTCTCAAATCTAATGGAAAGGAAGTAAAAGAGTTTGAAGTGGATCCCTGAACTTCCCCTGTGTTTGTTTTGTGCTTAATTTAAATGTATAAATAGTAGTTTATTTGATATCTCACATCATGCATTAGAATGACCTTGAAATGTATAAACTGGACCATTGAATCTGTTTCTACAAACATGCAAATTTCGTGGCCATCAGTTGTAATTAATCTTAGTTTATGATTATTAGTTATGAAATATAGTGTAGTTAATCCATTCCCAGTAGTCATAGAATAGTTTCAAATACTTTATATGTCACAAAACAGGTTCGAACAGTTCAAATGAAAATTAGCATGTTGGTTTAATATGTCTAGTTCTGAAATTGTGAGTTCATTTGAGTAAATAACATCAGTTTGAATAGCATTGAATCATGTTAGTAAATAATGTTAGCTCCTAAATGTTAGTAAGCAGTGTTAGCTCCTAACGTCAATGTTTAAACATTTAATTTATTTTCAGAGGTTATAAGAACAGTTTTAATTGATTCTGGTTCATGTGTAGTGTTAAGTGAAGTCCTATAATCGAACTACCTCAATTGGGAACTCGATCCACACTTCAGGTTTAATTGTCATCTTTAGGGATACTTAGTAATTCAACAGTAGACTGATGTGAGCTTTAGAATTTAGAGTTAAACTTGGTTAGATATTGTATCAATTTGTTTCTCCTTGGATAGTTAGTGAAATGATTAGGCTCAAATAAGGTTTGGCGACTCCTTACCTAATGGTTTGAGATGAAAATCAATACCAATTTTTATTCACCAATTGAGCATTACACTGGGCGTCGACTTGAATGGCGGATATTGGCCCATTGTTAAACGTATCCCATAGCTTTGGGGCCTGCAGTCATCTGTGTGAAGCCCCATTTGAATTTAATTATGTTATGCCCTTATTGGGCTGAGTATTGAGGCCTAAAGTAATGGTTGAATGATAATCATGAACTTAGACATGATGGTGTTTAAACAACAATAACTAAGTAGGGCCTTTTTTTTAATTCTTAGAGACAAAATATAGAAAATCATAGTCACTTTTAGGTTTGCCTTTTAAAAAATAATAAATGGGATGAGCCTCGCCGAACAAAGTATAATTAAATTGTGGGGCCCTCATTAAATGTATATATAAAAATACTTAGATTTCGGGACGGGCCATTTAGCGAATTTCACGGCTTTTCCCCAAAGTAATAACGAGCTAGTCTCTTTAGGGGCGTATTTTAATAGCGTTACCTTCCTAAACTCGGGTGCGCATTTATGTGACCCAAATCCAAATCTCAACGGAGTCAAAATGTGTCAACAACCACGGGTCCATTGATGTGACGTGGTTCGAGACGCATTTTCACGACGTTGCGATTCTCTTTAAAAATGAATAAAAACGGTTAAAGTTAAAATTTTCACATAGGTTCATAATTGTTAAAATAAGATAATTTAAGCTAAATATAATAGTTGTGCTCGACCGTGCTAGAATCACGAAACTCGGGAATATCTAACACCTTCTCCCAGGTTAACAGAATTCCTTATCCGGATTTCTGGTTCATAGACTGTTAAACAGAGTCATTCTTTTCCTTGATTCGGGATTAAACCGGTGACTTGGGACACCATAAATCTCCCAAGTGGCGACTCTGAATATTTAAATAATAAATCTCGTTTCGATTGTCACTTCAAGTTGGAAATAGTTCCCTTTATTATACCCTTCACGGGGTGTAGTAGTGAAAAAAGGAGGTGTGACAGGATGATTAAGATCACCTTTCTAACTCAAAAAAAAAATTGGTGGGAAAATTTGTGAATTTTGTACATAGTTAGATTAGTTATTGCTTAGTCTCATACTTTCTCTAGTATACTCTTGTGCCATATGCTAAAATATCTCATTAATCTCTAATGATATTTTTTTTTTGAAAATTCATACTTACACAAGAGATTTCTCAATGAAGAACCTAGTTCATTAATATTACATGGTACATACTCTCCACTCTTCATATTTTGAAATAATTATATTTGGATTATGATCAAAAGGAGAGTCCCATTTAATCCTAACTTCCTTGAGCTTATCCGTTGCGAAATGAACTAAATTCACCCAAAGAGAGTCATAAAATGTAATAAGTGCCTAGATTTCTACTTCTTATTGTTTTTTTATCGGTGCTATGTATTATCAAGTTGGTTGGCTCGGGTTCGAAGAGGTTTTGGTAAGGTTTGAGACACTTAGTCTCTTTGAGTAAGCTTAAGCTAGAAAAGTCAATTGGATGCTGACTTATGTGTTAAAGGGCTCGGATGTGAGTTATGATGGTTCGTATAGATTTGGGAAGTGATTTAGGACTTAGGAGAATGATCAGAATGTGTTTTGGAGGTCTGGAATAGATTTAGGCTTGAATTGGCAAAATTTGAATTTTGGCATCTTTCGGTTGATATGTGAGATTTTGATATAGGGGTCAGTGAATTTCGGGAGTTGTAGTAGGTCTGTTGTGTTATTTGAGAGGTGTGTGCAAAATTTTAGGTCATTCGAATATGGTTTGATAGACTTTTTGATCGAAAGCGGAATTTAGAAGATTTTGGAATTCTTAGGCTTGAATCTGATGCGAATTTGGTGTTTTGATGTTGCCTTTAGAGTTTCGGAGGTTGGAACAAGTTTGAATAATGTTATAGGATATATTGGCATGTTTGGTTGTGGTCTCGATAGCCTCGGGTGAGTTTTGGGTGGTTAAACGGATCATTTCAAGTAGTGGAAAATAGCAGAAAGCTGATGTGTGTGTTGCAGACCAGTTGTTCTTCACGTTTGCGAGTGGACACTCGCTTTTGTAGAAAGTTAGGATGGCAGGCTGTGAGATTTTCCTTCGTGTTCACGAAGTTTGTCCCGCAATCGTGAAGGGTGGAGGCCAATAGTCATCGCGTTCGCGAGGGATTAGTCACGTTCACGTAGAAGGAAGATGAGCAGCTAGGTCTAGGTTGGTTTGTTCTTTGCGTTCGTGGATGGGGAGTCGTGTTCGTGGCGAGTAAGTATGTTAAGCCTTCGCATTTGCGTACTAGGATCCGCGATCATGATGAAGGAAAATTGGTCAATGTCAGGTGGTGCTTCGCGAATGCGAGGCTTTGACCGCGTTCGCGATGAAGGACTTTTGGGCAGAATGTTTAAAAGACACATTTCCGCGATTTTAGGTCTAAGTTCCTCCATTTTTAGGTGATTTTGAAGCTTTTTGAAAGGGATTGAAGAGGGAATCAAGGGGGAACACTTGGAGGTAAGATTCATAGACTTAATACTCAATCCTAATGTGTTTTCTACCTGATTAATCATGGAATGTAAGCCTAATATTGATGAACTAGGGTTGTAATTGTAGACCTAGAATTTGGGATTTGAGGGGTTGTAATTTGATTTCTTTCAAGAGGGATTTCTTCCCTTAGCATATTTTGATGGTTTTGCATTGATTTTGGTTAGATTTGGAGCATTCAGAGGATGATTCAAGAGGCTCCATCACGACGGGGTCTGGGTTTAGGGTCGTGACAAGTTGGTATTAGAGATTAGGTTACATAGGTCTCACGATTCATGAGCAGGTATAGTAGAGTCCCACCGGTCGGTTCGGAGACGTTTGTATTTATCCTCAAGAGGCTGCAGAACCTTTAGGAAAAACTTCATATTCTTGAAATTCTTTTTGTGCGAATCTGTTGATCCAAGTACTAAACTTATGTTATTCCATTCTCTCATAGATGGTGAGGACACGCGCTACCGGTCAGGATGGACGCCCATCAGTACCACCAACTGTGGCCACTAGAGGCTGAGGATGTGGTCGTGGTCGAGGTCGTGGTAAGGGAAGATGTGCGGCCCGCACAACAGATAGGGCAACACATGCAGATCCACTAGCTACCCCAGTTCAGGATCAGGTCCCGGTTGTGGACGCTCCAGCAGTACCATCTCAGGAACCAACTGTGCCCATTGTAATTCCAGGCATACAGGAGGCCTTGGCTTAGATTTTATCAGTATGCACTGGCCTAGCTCAGGCGATCTCAGTTACTACAGCCGCAGCTACTTCTTAGATGGGGGAGGCACTCATACTCCCATCGCTCGCACACTTGAGCCAGTCGTGCAGGGACTTCAGACACCGGGGGAGCATCCAGCCCAGCCAGTTGCAGCTGCTCAAGACTATATAGCTTCTGCCATGCCATAGGATGAGCAACGCAGGTTGGAGAGGTTTGGTAGACTTCAGCCTCCAGCTTTTAGTGGTGCAGATGGCGAGGATGCCTAGGGGTTTCTTGGACAAGTGTTAGCGGATTCTTCATACAACAGTTATTTTGGAGACCAGCGGGGTCACTTTCACTACTTTCCAGTTTTTTGGACCCTCCTTCACCTAGAGGAAGGCTTATGAGAGGTGTAGGCCTGGTGGTGCAACACCTATTATATGGCAGTAGTTCTCCGTTCTCTTTTTGGATAAGTATGTGCCACTATCTCACAGAGAGGAGTTGCGTAGGCAGTTTGAGTGGTTGCGTCAGTGAGAGATGACTGTGATACAGTATGAGATGAGGTTCTCAAGTTAGCTAATCAGGCTATTTGGTTGGTCCCTATAGAGAGAGAGAGGATCAGGAGGTTCGTTGATGGCTTCACTTATTAGCTTTGTATTCTCAAGGAGAGGGTGTCTGGTTCTACCTTTGAGGAGGTTGTCGACATTGCTCGTGAGATTGAGTCAGTTCATCGCCAGGAGCGAGATGAGAGGGAGGTCAAAAGGCCTTAGGGATCTGGTAGTTATGATGGTGCCCCTTCAAGAGGTCAATTTTAGCACGAGAGAGGCCATCCATTTAGGCATACTCAGCCAGCTTGCCTAGGTTATCGTTGGGCGTCATTGAGTCATGGTTCTCACAGTTCTCATTAGGGCTAGTCATCACTTAGTGCCCTTCTAGCTTAGAGTTCGTCCTGTGCTCCATTAGTTTAGGTCTCTTCTATGCCAGGTGCATCTGCTAGTCATTTCGATGCTACGAGTTCCCTTCAGTCCCTATCTCAAGTACCCGAGAGTCGCATTGAGTATGGAGAGATGGTTCATATATGGAGGTAGTGTCCTCATCTTCTAGGGGGTTCATCTCTGCAGAGGAGTCAACCATCAACCTTAGTGCCAGTTACTTCACCACCACCCACCCATCCAGTTAGGGATGAAGGTCAGTCAGGTAGGGGTCGCTCTAAAGGGGAGGTTGATCAGATGGCAGTCAAGCCGATTTTTATGCACTTCCAGCTAGACCCGATGTAATTATTTCCGATATTATTATTACATGTATTGTTTCAGTCTGCCGTAATGATGCCTCTATATTATTTGATCCCGGTTCCACTTATCCTTATGTGTAATCCTACTTTTCTCGTACGCCTCGTGAGTATCTTGTTTCATTTGTTCATGTATCTACTCCGATGGGCGATACTGTTGTTATATACCATGTACCGATCATGTGTGGTAACTATTGGGGGTCTGAAGACCCAAGTGGATCTATTGTTGTTATGTATAGTAGACTTCGATGTTATTTTGGGCATGGATTGTCCATCTTCGTGTCGTGCTATTTTACACTGTCATGCTAAGAGAGTGACTTTGGCTATGCCGGGTATGCCACGGATTGAGTGGCGAGGTTTGGCCGATTACGTTCTCAGTAGGGTAATTTCTTTCTTGAAGGCCCAGCGTATGGTTAGGAAGTGTTGTCTTTTATACTTAGCATTTGTGAGGGAGGTCGGTGTAGAGACTCCCAGTATTGATTTTGTTCCAGTTGTAAGGGATTTTCCTGATGTGTTTCCTGCAGACTAGTCGGGCATGCCACCGGACAGGGATATTTATTTTGGTATTGATCTAGTGTCGGGTACTTAGCCGATTACTATTCTACCGTATCGTATGGCACCAGCGGAGTTGAAGGAGTTAAAGGAATAGCTTCAAGAACTCCTTGATAAGGGGTTCATTCAGCCTAGTATATTGCATTGGGGTGCGCTGGTTCTATTTCTAAATAAGAAGGATAGCACTATAAGGATGTGCATTGATTACAAACATTTGAACAAAGTAAAAATTAAGAACACATATCCTTTGCCTTGTAACGATGATTTGTTTGACCAGCTTCAGGGAGCGAGAGTGTTCTCCAAGATTGATCTCCGCTCAAGTTATCACCAACTGAAGATAAGGGACTCAGACATTCTTAAGACAACTTTTAGGACCAGATATGGTCATTATAAGTTCCTTGTAATGTTTTTTGGGCTGACCAATGCCCTAGCAGCGTTCAAGCATTTAATGAACAGCGTGTTCCGGTCATATCTCGACTCATTTGTCATAGTCTTCATTGATTATATTATGGTATATTTGCGTAGTCAGGAGGAGCTACCGGTGGATTTGAGAGTTGTGTTGCAGAGATTGAGAGAGGAGAAACTGTATGCAAAGTTCTCCAAGTGTGAGTTTTGGCTCGGTTCTGTGGCATTCTTGGGCCATGTGGTGTCCAGTGAGGGTATTCGGGTTGATCCGAGAAAGATAGAGGCGGTTCAGAGTTGGTCCAGACCGTCCTCATCCATAGAGATTCGCAGATTTCTTTGTTTGGTAGGTTATTCTCACCAGTTATTTCGGGGATTCTCATCTATTGCATCGCCCTTTACCAAGTTGACTCAAAAGGGTGCTCCATTTGTGTGGTCGGATGAGTGTGAGGAGAGCTTTCAAAAGCTCAATACTGTCTTGACCACAGCTCCAGTATTAGTATTGCCATTAGCTTCAAGTTCTTATACCATGTATTGCAATTCTTCGAGAGTTAGCATTGGGTGTGTTTTGATGCAGGAGGGTAGAGTGATTGCCTATGTTTCTCGTCAATTGAAGCCCCATGAGAAGAACTACCATGTTCATGATTTGGAGTTGGCTGCCATTGTTCATGCATTGAAGATTTGGAGGCATTATTTGTATGGTGTGTCTTGTGAGGTGTTCACTGATCATCGTAGACTACAACACTTGTTTAAGCAGAAGGATCTCAATTTGAGGAAGCGGAGGTGGTTGGAGTTGCTAAAGGCTTATGATATCATTATTTTGTATCATCCGGGGAAGTCCAATGAGGTAGTCGATGCTTTGAGATGAAAAGCGGAGAGTATAGGGAGTTTGGCATATATTCTAGTTGGGGAAAGACCTCTTGCAGTTGATGTTCAGGCCTTGTCCAATCGGTTCGTGAGGTTGGATATTTCGAAGCCCGGTCGGGTATTGGCTTGTGTGATTTCTCGGTTTTCTTTATATAATCACATCAGGAAGTGCCAATATGATGATCCTCACTTGCTTGTCCTTAAGGATAGCGTTCAGCATGATGATGTCAGGGATGTGACTATTAGTGATGATGGGGTATTGAGAATGCAGGGCCGGATATCTGTACCCAATGTAGATGGGCTTCGGGAGCTGATTCTGGAGGAGGCCCATAACTCATAGTATTACATTCATCTGAGTGCCTCAAAGATGTATCGGGATCTGAGACAGCATTATTGGTGGAGGATAATGAAGAAAGACATTGTGGGATTTGTAGCTCGGTGTCTCAATTGTGAGCATGTGAAATATGAGCATCAGAGACCGGGTGGCTTGCTACAGCGAATAGATATTCTAGAGTGTTAGTGGGAGTGGATCACCATGGACCTTGTAGTTGGGCTCTCACAGACTTTGAAGAAGTTCAATGCTATTTGGGTGATTGTGGATCGGCTGACCAAGTCCGCACACCTCAGATGGACGGGCAGTTCGAGCGCACTATTCAGATATTAGAGGACATGTTGCATGCTTGTGTCATTGATTTCGGAGGTTTATGGGATCAGTTTCAACCGCTCACAGAGTTTGTTTATAACAACAGTTACCAGTCGAGTATTCAAATGGCTCCATATGAGGCTTTGTAAGGGAGGCATTGTAGATCTCTATTTGGTTGGTTTAAGCCGGGCGAGGCTAGGCTATTGGGGACAAACTTGGTATAGGATTCTTTAGACAAGGTGAAGGTGATTCAGGAGAGGCTCCATATACCGCAGGCGAGACAAAAAAGTTATGCTAACAGGAAGGTTCGGGATGTGTCTTACATGGTTGGTGAGGAGGTTCTGTTGAATGTTTTACCCATGAAGGGTGTTATGAGATTTGGAAAGAAAGGTAAATTGAGTACTCAATTCATTGGTCTTTTTGAGGTACATCGGAGGATTGGAGAGGTGGATTATGAGCTTGGTTTGCCACCCAGCTTGTCGTGTGTTCATATGGTATTTTATGTTTCCATGCTCTGGAAGTATATTAGGGATCCGTCTCATGTTCTGGATTTTAGCACCGTTTAGTTAGATTCTGATTTGTCTTATGATGTAGAGCAAGTGGCTATTTTAGAGCGCCAGGTTTGAAAGTTGAGATCAAAGGAAATAGCTTCAGTGAAAGTGCAGTGGAGAGGTCGACCCGTGGAGGAGGCTACCTGTGAAACCGAGCGGGAGATATGGAGTAGATATCCTCACCTATTTGAGGCTTCAAGTATGTTTCTTGACTCGCTCGAGGACGGAACATTTGTTTATGGGGGGGGATGTAACGATCTGGCCGATCATTTCATGAGTTACCTCTCTGTTTCCCCCATTTCTGCTTCTTATTGCTTTGTTTATTGGTGTTATGTGTTATTGAGTTGGTTGGCTCGGGTTCGAAGAGATTTTGGTAAGGTTTGAGACATTTAGTCTCTTTTGAGTAAGCTTAAGTTGGAAAAGTCAACTGAATATTGACTTATGTGTTAAAGGGCTCGGATGTGAGTTTCGATGGTTTGCATAGCTTCGGGAGGTAATTTAGGACTTACGAGCGTGATCAAAATGTGTTTTGTTGGTCCGGAGTAGATATAGGTTTGAATTGGCAAAATTGAAATTTTGGCATTTTTCGGTTGATAGGTGAGATTTTGATATAGGGGTCGGAACGGAATTTCGGGAGTTGAAATAGGTCCGTTGTATCGTTTGGGAGGTTTGATAGAATTTTTTATCGAAAGCAAAATTTAGAATATTTTGGAATTCTTAGGCTTGAGTCCGATGCGAATTTGGTGTTTTGATGTTGTTTTTAGTGTTCCGAAGATTGGAACAAGTTTGAATGATGTTATGGAATATGTTGGCATGTTTGGTTGAGGTCGCGAGGGCCCCAGGTGAGTTTCAAGTGGTTAAATGTATCATTTCAAGTAGTGGAAAATTGCAGAAAACTGATGCGTATGTTGCATACCAGTTGTCCTTCGCATTCGCGAGTGGACCCTCGCGTTCGTGGAGGGTTAGGATGGGAGGCTGTGAGATTAGGCTTCACATTCGCGAATGTGTTCCTATGGTCGCGAAGGGTGGAGGCCAATGGTCATCGCGTTCGCGAGGGATTAGTTGCACTCGCATTGAAGGAAGGTGAGCGGCTGGGTCCTGGTTGGTTTGTTCTTCACGTTCACGGATGGGGAGTTGCGTTTGCGGTGAGTAAGGAAGTTAAGCCTTCATGTTCACGTACTGGGAGTCGTGATCGTGATGAAGGAAAATTGGTCAACGTCAGGTGGTGCTTCGCGAACGCGAGGGTTTGACTGCGTTCGCAATGAAGGATTTTTAAGTGTTGGGCGGAATGTTTAAAAGACCCATTTTCGCGATTTCGGGTCTAAGTTCCTCCATTTTTGGGCGATTTTGAAGCTTTTTGAAGGGGATTGAAGATGGAATCAAGGGGGAACACTTGGAGGTAAGATTCATGGACTTAATACTCAATCCTAATGTGTTTTGTACCTAATTAATCATGGAATGTAAGCCTAATATTGATGAACTAGGGCTTGTAATTGGAGACCTAGAATTTGGGATTTGAGGGATCGTTTGTCATTGGATTTTGGTGCTTTTGATATGTATGAACTCGGGAAGTAATAAGGAGTATGTTAATGTAATTTTTATCGTATTTCGAGACGTGGGCTCAGTGGTCGGGTTTGGCCAATTTTGGGATTTGTGTTGTAATTTGATTTCTTTCGAGATGGATTTTTTCTCTTAGCATATTTTGATGGTTTTTCACTGATTGTGGTTAGATTTGGAGCATTCGGAGGCCGATTCGATAGGCTCCATCATGGTCGGGTATAGGTTTAGGGTCGTGACACAATGGTAGAGAGTGAATTATCCAAGAAGTTAGATGAACAATTGAAAGCAAGCCAGGCACAAAAACCCCAAAAATCTGAACAATCATTTAAGACTTCTACTGAGGGGGAAGAAATTGATTCTTTCGAAATAGAGAAGGTAAAATCTGGCCCTAAAATTACATCTAAAATAATCTCGGAGGTTGTTGAAAATCTGGAAAATAGGTTTGTTCTGGTAGGAACTATTGTTGGGGTTGAAACCGTCCGTTAAGTAAAAATAAAAAAAAAAAAGAGCGAGGGTGCTCAAGATAATGCGAGGGTAATGAGAAAATGAGTGGTCGAATCTTCATCCACTCCTGTTAGTTTGACCGAAGAAACCGAAGCTATGATAGTTTGGAGTAAGGAATCTACCAGAGAAGAAGAAAATTCGAGAGAAAAAAGGGTAGTGGGTCTTGGAGAAGTTGCTAAGGGACTGGTTAGGTTGGGGGAGAATGTTCAAGAACTTGTTCCATCTGTGTAGGAACACCTTGAAGACCTATTGAATAGAGTGTCTGACAGATATAATCCAAAAAAGAAGAAGAGTTCATTTCCCGGTACTGCTAGGGCAAACAAGAAGAGAAAGACTGCCTTCTCTATCCATGTAGTGACTCCTCCTACAAGAGGTAGAGCTACAAGGAGTAAGGAGAAACAGAGTGAGGCTGAACTGGAAAAATCCTTAGAGGAGAGTAAAGAAAAGTTGCTAAAAAGGGAAAGAAGAAAGTGGTTGAGCATGTTAAGGCAATTAAAATTAAGGAGATGGATTTGGTCCTTCATGAAAAAGAGGTGAAGGTTGTGACTCCAAAAAAAAGGGAAAATCAAGACTCCCAAAAATAAGTCTCCTTCGAAAACAAAGAATGCAGAACCTTCTACCTTTAAAAAAAGAACCAGGTCTGACATGAGGTCTAGAAAAGTAAAAATAGTGGAGGAAGAAGAGAGCGAAGAAGAAGAAGAATATGATGAAGAGAAGGACAAGATGGTTAAGTTTGGGAAAAGAACTATCTTTAAAGGTAGACTCCTCGGGGACTTGGAGAAAGCAGGCATGATGATGTTTCTAGAAAAACTACAACTGCAAGGTTGGAAGGACATGGTCCTTCAGATGTATAGAAAGCTTGCCAGAATCGAGATTGTGGAGTTCATGGCAAATTGTGAGATAAAAATGGAAGAGTCGCCAGTGTGGTAAAGGGGGTGCATGTGATATTTGATGACAAGGAGTTGGGAGATATTCTAGGAGTACATGTTGAAGGGTACGATTACTACAAAAAGTTAAAATGGCCAAGACTAGAAAACTTCCTCACCTCACTTGCCATTACAAGGAAGTTTAGTGATAATGAAGAATAGCTTCATCCCAAGGATGTATAATAAAGTGACATGAAGCCACCCCACAAAATGTTGTTTGAATTTGTTAACAAGGTTGTGCTGCCCAGGCACGAAAGAAGGCACATTGCCACATTCATGGATCAGGTCCTTATGGAATGCCTGGATAGTGGGAGGCAGATCAATTGGCCTGGGTTATCATCCAGCTTCTTTATAGGTTTCTAACTGCAACCAAAGCTCATGACATACTCTATGGTTTCATCCTCACGGATGTACTTGCTCACTTCAAGGTACCTATCAAGAAATGGGACGTTACTACAAGCAAGGATCATTTTGGAGAAAACACTTTGACTGCTTGTGACTATGAAGTCCACGTTGCTGCAAAAAAATCTGGTTCATCCAAGAAGGTGCCTGTGAATAGCAAAGTGAGAGTCTTGGTGCAAGGAGAGTGGGGATAAGGTTGTTGGGATTGAGAGGCTGAAGAAAAGCTGGATGAAGTAGAAATTGAGAGGGATGCTCTCAGGGATAAGCTTGAAAAGGATAATGAGAAGAATGAAGGCATTCTACATGATATGTTGAAGCTACTTCATGCCAAAAACCAAGAACCTGGTCATTCCCAGCCTTAAAACCTTCCTAGCATAGTTAGACAAACTAGTGGACCAGATGATATTTCCTTTTGTTCTTTTTTCTCATGATCTAGTATCTTTATTTTTCTTTATGCTTTGTGGATGACTGTTATCAATGATAATCAACTATTTTTGTGCTCTAACTATTTTTTATGCTTCTTAGATAGATAATTTAATTATATTGATATATGATGCTTGACTCCATGATTTTATTTGAAGTAGCCTCAGTGGCCATAAGTAATATCTAGTAAAATCTGGTTATCTAACATAATTATGCAATTTTTTGATATTTCCAAAAGGGGGAAAATAGGTTGTGCTTTTTACTTTGGACTGTGATGTCTATAACCTAATGAATCTGGTCTTTGATGATTTGTGATTTTAAAATGGAAAGTGTTCTAACATTGTGTTGATGTTGAGATGAGTTGAAACATAGCTTATGCTTATGAAAAGCAAAAAAATTGTCATCATCAAAAAGGGAGAATTTGTTGACCAAAGTGAAGGTTATTTTGATGATTGACAGAGGAACTCAAGCATGAACCAGGTCCACATACAATGTACATAGACATATGCAGTTTAGAGCACAAGGCATGCACGGAAAGGAGATAAGCTAAAGTGGTTATATCTGATATCTATAGAATGAAAAATATTGCATAAATGATAAGGAGAAGGACTCCTTACTCGAGAGAACTCTATCCTAGATAAGGGAGGAGTTAGAAGTTGAAGATAACTAGAACTCTTTCACCAAGGAAGAGTAAAGCATTAGACTTCTAGTTATTCTAATTTTACTAACTCTATATATTGCATGATGTTCTCATTTTACAGGTATGCACAAACGATAAAGTTAAACGTGAGTTGAGAGCAAAATTGCAATGTATTTTGCAAGCAATTCTTGTGTGATTCAAGTGTGCAAACCTGAAGCTACACGAACCAGATAGAAGAACTAGTTTCAAGTGATTTTCTTTTATTCTAGTTTCATTGTAGTAGGTCTTTTGAGTTGTACCTTTCAGCTTTATCTAGAAGCAATTGTACTAGGTACTCTGAGTGTTATGTTCAAGTTAGAGTTTACTAGAAATTATCGCAATAGCTAGAGGCTGGTTGCCACAAAGGGATTAGAGGTAATCTTTAGGTTTATAAAGAGTTTTGTAAATGTTGTTTTGGCTTAGTGATTTAGTGAAGTGTTGGGGAACATCTTACTGAGTAGTAAGTCGTAATTTTTTCACCTTTTGAGCAGGGTGTTTTTCACTTAAAATTACTTGTGTTCTTTACTTTCCGTATTTATTATTCCGCAACAATAGTATAAAGAACTAATAGAAGAACCAGGTCCTTCTATAATATGCGCACGCAAAAATTAGACACCACATAAAATCCTCCTCCCTCCCTCCACTTGTGTGGTATTAAAGTAGATAAATCACAAATGAAGTAAGTGGTATTAAAGTATAAAAATCACAAATGAAGTAAGCGAGATAAGGGGCTTGACATTATCCTAATACAAGAGAGACACTTCACAGAGTGTGATACTAATGGTTAGGGGGATAGTAGTAACCCAACTGCAAGAACATGAACTCGCTATACAAATAATTCTTTGCCTGCAACCCTAAGTCCTACGTACTTCACACCATACAACGATTCGAAAGGGCATACGTACGGCTTTGACTAAACGACTAGCTAAGTCTAACAGAATAACAGAATCGAAAGCAGACGTAATCGAAAGAAAGGTTGGGACGAATAGAAGGATCTTGCAACGATGGAAGGCTTACGGGATAGGGGCAATCTATACTCATATAAAAAAAATTAAAAAACGAATTGAAGAGATGTTGGATTGAAGTTTGTTTCATGTAACTTTTGTCGTTTCAATACTTCAGAGACATGACTAATATTACTAAAGAATGAAGAATCAATTGCTATAAATGTTGAATAGAGGCGGCTCAACGAAATTGGTGGTCTAAAGTTGAACGTTAAGAAGATGCCTAAAATTTATTTAATAAAATTGCATATATTTATGATTTTATGTAATAATAGTGTTATGGATCGTCTTGTACATATTTTATCCCTTCACTCAGCTACTTGGTACCTTCCACTATCGAAAGTATCTAATAACTCTACTCACCAAGGTTTTTTCAGTTTTTTTATAAGAAACATTCGCGAAACATTTTTAGAAGTTCCCAGCATTTAATGATCGTAATTTTGTACTACCAAAGTAGATTTTTAAAATAATTTTATATATTTGAAATAGTTCAAGTTTATTTGAATTAAAAAACATAACTTGATCTATTCTTTATACGAAATAATTTATTTTAAAAGATATTACAAGAGATTTTGTCTTTATTTTTTTTATTATCAATGTCATCATCTGTTATTGTGCCATAATGTATGTTTATTATGAAATTCAAATATTTATTTAAATAACCTCTTTTTTCTAAATAACTTCTATATCCAAAAAGAAAAAAAGCCTAAAGCAATTGTTTTAGCTGCCTCTCCTTGGGCCGGCACTGATGTTGAATTCTTGAGGAAAATAAAGCCAGAGTAAGAATAGTAATTTAGATATTTCGTACGTCATGACATATTACAAACGGACAGTCTTATTACAACGATTTTACTAAAGAATTAATCAAGGAAATTTGTATAGATAGATCAGTTCACAAAACAAGAAGAAAAACTGACATTTCAACTATTTTTGCAGTTTCTATTAAATTTGTTCAATAAAACGATAGGAGACATTGCGAAATGTAACAACAGGAAACACAATAGTTATTATTTCTAGAAGCTATTCGAGGAGAGTACCTATGTTATGTTATTTAAGTACGTGAAATGTTAGAAAACTTAAGCCACGTCCGGAGAATGAAATGATGTTTCAAAAAAGTCATTGAAATACTTACGGAATCAAAGTTAGCATTAATTCGCTAAAGTATAAAGGCAAAATACATAGTTTACCTCCGGAACTTAGAACCAAATCCCTGTGACACACCTTCTGAGCAGGGATATTCTTTTACACACTCAACCTTTCTAAAATGTGTCTAAGACACACTACTTTTTCTTTGACTAATTTTTTATTTGGAGATTGCAACCACGTACCAATCAAAACACAACACATGTCATAACTCAACTATAAATAAATATATATTTAAAATAAACTTTAATTGAATTTATTTTTTAAGAAAAAGTAATATTATGTCACCTTCCACACCTTCCCTCATTCGGGGTCAAGATTATCTCTGGTAGTTACCCTTCCGGTAATGTTCAATGGGGATTTCAATTCGTCACCTGTCCGTGCATAATTCTAAAGGTTAGAATTATATAATCCTCCTCATTTTCTGGTCACCCTTCCTACCGAAGCTCATTTCTCTTGCTATACAAAATTTATATGTTAACTAAAACCCTGACAGCAAAATATTGTCAAAAACAAAACTTTATCTCTATTGGATTCTTGAAATTCTTCAAAAAGGAATCTATCTCCACCAGTAAAATGTTTGGTGTTCATTAAAGGAGGAGTCACATAAATCGGTAAAAGAACTAGGGTGTGAGTGTGGGATGAAGTGGTCAATGAGCTATGAACCTTTATCAGATCTGAGTCAATTTTTTTTTTAAAAATCGAGTTGCTAATAAAACTAGAGGAAAATACATAACTACGCAATAATTTAAAAAAATTTACACAGCTTTAGCAGATTATTTAATTTACAATTTTGGCTATCATGTATTTGCATTTCAGTCACTCTATCTATTAAATTGGCACCTCATCACCCCAATCCCCGCAAAAATCATATTGTCGTTAGCTAATTTCATGCTGGATAGACTTTAATCTTTTAGGAGTGTTTCTCTTTATTTTATTAGTATTTGGTAATGATGATTTTAATATTTCTCTCAATTCCAATTATGGTGGCTGTAATTAATTATATGCTATTATACGTGGGATCTTTTTTGCTCATGTTTCAAGTCGTGCTTCTTATGTTTTAGTCCATCATACTTCTCTCCTTTTTCTTTTTAATTATTTGGAGTAGAACTAATATTTTTTTAGAAATAATAAATTTGTGCAACGAGTTGAAAAATTCTTTTGTTTTTTGGGTTTGTCAAAAAAATCATAACTAGTAATAAGTGTAACAACACGACCGGTCATTTTGAGCCCTAGCGCGTCGTTCAGCAATCTGAGGCCTGGAGCAGCTTCATTTCAGGTATTGTAACTTGTACGCATAGTCGGAATTGAAATTCAGGAAGATCAGAGTTAATGGCTACGATTGAAATTTTGAGTAAACAACCTCGGAATCAAGATCTGAAGGTTCCAGCAGGTTCGTATGATGATTTTGGACTTGGGAGTATGCCCGGATCAGGTTTTGGATGACCCGGGAGCATTTTGGTGCTTATTGTGGAAGTTGGCATTTTGGAAGAAATTTTAAAAGTTTGGTTTGAAGTGCGTTTTAGTATTGTCAATGTCCGTTTGGAATTTTGAGACTAGGAGTAGCTCCGTATGGTGATTCTGGAGTTGAGAGCGCGATCGGAATTGAATTCGGAGGTCCGTAGGTCATTTTCAATCCATTTGGTTAAAGATAGAAATTTGAAGGTTTTTGAGAAGTTTGACCGGAAGTGGACTTTTTGATATCAGGGTCAGAATCCGATTCCGAAAGTTGGAGTAGGTCCGTAATGTCAAATATGACTTGTGTGCAAAATTTGAGGTCAATCGGACATGATGTGATAGGTTTAAACATCGGAAATAGAAGTTGGAAAGTTTAAAGTTCATAAAGCTTGAATCGGGGTGTAATTCATGGTTTTAGCATTGTTTGTTATGATTTGAGGTCTCGAGAAAGTCCGTAATGTATTATGGGACTGGTTGGTATGATTCGTTGGGGTCCCGGGGGCCTCGGGTGGATTCCGGATGGTTAACGGATCGAATTTGGGTTAAAACCTGTTGCTGGTTGTTGGTATCTGGTTTCCTTCTTCGCGAACGCGAACAGGAAAATGGGAGGCTTCAGGTTTTGTCCTTCGCAAACGTGAAGAGGAAGTCGCGAACGCGGAGGGGCGGGCTGAGTTGCTACGTCTACGCGAGGAGGGGATCGCGAACGCGTAGAAGGAAAAGGTGGGCCTGGGGTCTTTGGCCTACGCGAACGCGAGGCCTTGTACGCGAACGCGAAGGTCTGGATGACTGGCCTTCGCGAACGCGAGCGGGAGACCGCGAACGTGAAGAAGGGGGACCTGGGCTGGGCAGAATGTTTAAAAATCGGGATATGGGTTCATTTCACCCATTTTTCTCTTGGCTTTGGCGATTTTTGGAGCTTTTGAAGAGAGGGTTCCATCATTCATCATGAGGTAAGTAATTTATGCTAGTTTTGAGTTAAATACAAGGTTTATATATGGATTTAGACATGAAAATTGTAGAAATTTTGGGGTTTTGGTGGAAAACCTAGGAATTTACATTTCTTTGAATTTTACCACGATTATGAGTATGGAATTAGGAGAAAATAATATATTTGAGTTCCTAAGGTCATGGGTAACCTTCGTCTTTGAGAAATTTTGGAATCCAGGCACGTAGGCCAGAGGGTATTTTGGTCATTTCACTAAGCGGAGTTGGGAATCTGTGGAAATTGAATTTCTAACAAGTGTTTGAGCATGTTCTCATTAATTTGTCATTAATTGGCGAGTTTTGGTGCATTGTGCGTTGGTTCAAGCCTTCGGGAGAATGTAATATGCCGGTTATAAGTCTTCGGAGCGAGATGAGTCTCCTTTCTAATCTTGTGAGGGAGAATTTACCCCATAGGTGAAGTAATTAATTATGTTCTCCTATTTGTGGGGGCTATGTATGCACGAGGTGACGAGAGTCCGTGCGTAGCTACTATTATGCTATTGTCCGGGTAGTTAGGACCCAAAAGCATGTTGTACGTGGATTAATTGTGAACCCATTGGTAGCTTGAATTTCTTAACTCACATCGAATTAGTAAGTAAATTTATAAAAGGATTAAACTTCATTTCTTAAATTGTTAAAGGAGAATTGATTTTATTTGAATAAATAATCCCCGATAAGTTCTTATTTGACTGATTGAGCATGTATTTTATGTGTGCTGCGTCACATGGATTATTTGCGAGCAGGATATGTGTTTATTTATGGAACGGGCGGAACGCCTCGGTGAGAATAGATGCATATATGGTTCGTGCCGCTTAACCCTCGGCAGTACACAATTTACATTTCTGTTGGAGCGGGCCGTCGACCTCGGCATGATTTGCGCATGTCTCTGCTATTGTCTTGAATTTCATTAAGTTATTATTGCCCATTGGTGGCTTAAAAATATTTGAAATATATTTAAAGAGAAATTCTGGAAATTTACCTATGAAGGAATTACGTGTTTACTTGTTTCCTCTAGCTGGATTAGAATCATGTTTATAAAATAAATCTACTGTTTTAGTATGGACATATTAAGGATGAATCATTATTGGACCGTTAGAGAGCGTGAAAGTTGACCATCTCATCGTTTCCCCTTCGGGATTAGGCAGGTTAATCACTGAGTACACATTAATTACGTACTCATACTACACTTTTGTATATTTTTGTTGCATAGATATGTATACCTTTAGCAGCCTACTGGGCATGGTAGCATGGATGACTCTGGGACTAGGTGAGCTGCATTATTCAAGACGACCCGCAGCTAGTGTAGTTCCTTCCAGTGCTTTCTTATTATTTATTCCCTGTCCACTCTATTTCGAACATATGATGTGTTTTATTTTTCCATATCGATAGTTGCTCATACATTTGTGACACCGGGTTTCTGGGATGGTTCGAAGTATTGTATTAATTGTTCAACATTTAAATTTGATTTGAAACTATATCCTTTAAAATTTCTAAATAATGAAGGAAAAATCCTGGATTTCAAAAGTGTTTAAATGAGATAATTAAGTATTTGAGTTGGCTGGCCTGACGGCGGTGTCCGGCGCCACCACGACCCTTAATCGATTTTGGGTCGTGACAATATGGTATCAGAGCACTAGGTTCTCGTCGGTCTTACGAGTCATGAGAAAGTCTAGTAGAGTCTCGCGGATTGGTACGGAGACATCTGTACTTATCCTCGGGAGGCTACAGGGTTGTTAGGAGTACTTCCCTTCTTGACTTCCCTTTTGTGCGGTTCGATTCCTTTGAGGCTTATGCCTTTGATTTTTTCCTACTCAATCTTACGCGAGCACTTGTTCTAAATTGAAAAAAAAAATTGAAGGATTGTAATGACACTACAAATGTGATGTGGGATGATTTTTACGGTATAGTTTATTGGACTTTGGAGGGATATTATATTGTTTCAGGTCAGTAATAGAACTTCTAAGAGCCTTGAGGCTAGGCACAGGTTATCATAGTGCTTATCAGCGATTATTCCACAGTGTTGTTGTGATGGTAGGGTGTTTGCCTACGTGTCGGGGCAATAAATAAATTGAAGGGAGGTTTACTCAGTATGTAATCAAAGGATTTAGTATTTTATTCCCGACAGGGGAAAAGGCAATCAGACTAGGAATGGTCAGGTGTGGGCTGGTGGAAGTAATGAGGCTTGGTATGTGCAAGTGTGGTTGAGCTTTCTTTTATGAGAGGGTATCATGGTCCTGATTGAACGTACTAAGTTGTTGGTGTTATAATCTGCTACAATTCGACTTTATGGCAGGATATTGTGAAATAATATTGGAGGTACAACTGTCAGATATCGCATGACGCGGTGGTTTAAGATCGAATCAGAATTTCTAATATTGACGGCTCGATAAAAATGACCTTTGGAAAGGTTTAAAGTTAGCAGCAATGGTGGATTCAAGTGCCATGAAGATAGATTTTGTTTGAGGCAACAATTGAGCAGCAAAGTATGAGGAAGGACATGTGGGAAGTGCCAGACGGTGTTTAAAATTTCTAGAAGGCCAAGTATGAGAAGCAAGGTCGAGTGACCGATTAAGGAGATGAGTTTCGCCAAAGTACGAGAGTGGCGAGGGTTGCAGATGGGCTTGGTAGTAGGATGACTACGTGCCTTAAAGAGAATTTGGATCGAATTGGAAATTTTAATGATTGGTGATTGAAGCCTGCGGGTATGATATAAAGTATGGGCTATTATGCGGCAGAAGATTTATATGGCGGAAAGGAGCTACTTGAAATGGAGGAGGGTGCAGCATAACCCTGAATTTGGAAAGATGTTTCCGCGCATTTAATTGATGTCCGCAAGGGGTGAATGGACTTGTGCAATTGGAAGGTGAGCTCGGACTCAGGATGGGTTATTAGTGTCATAGTGAATGTACCTTGTGCAGCAGCATGGGAAGATGTCGGGAGGTGATTCCCCTAGGTGGGTTATTCCCCATGAGCAGATTAGCGGTCGCGTGGTTGGCGAAGCTTCTGCAAGGAATTATATTGGTTGTTCAACAAAGTGATCGGTCGTGCGAATGTGGATAATGACTCAGAATATAAAATATGGGGATTTACAGGAAGATCCTGAGAGATTTTGATAATTGGTGGTGCGAGATTAAGTCAATAAGAGGTAAAAAGGTCGGGCGAACTCAAGAATGGTGAAATGATGGCTTCAAGCTAAGTGGGAGAGTCCCACCGCTTATGATTGGGCTTTATGATTAACTACTTGTGTGATTTCTGGTTATTAGCATATTGATGGATTAATCCAACTACGAGAAAAGACCATAAGTAGTAAATTGAGCAGAGGAATTATTAAGGATGTGCTATGGTTAGCCTTCTTGGCTCATGTTCGGACTTGGAAAAAGGTTCAGGATTTATGCCTGGTATAGATATAGGTTTTAGAGTAAGTGATTTCACCAGGTGCTTCGCGGAGAGAGTATTCGTGTGTTATAAGAATTACGGAGTGAATTATATTTGGGTCCAAGTCAGAGCGGGTGGCTCTCAATAATGGTTCTAGTGAATTCAGAAGTTAAAGTGTGTGTACAACTAAGAATCAAGCTTTGTAGCAGCTTATGAGAAGGTGCCCAAAATGTTCTATGATGTGTTACCTTGTGGTGTAGCATTTGAGAAAAGTGAAATAATTCATGAGATTTGAGACAGCATGGTCTTGCAATTCAAGGTCACTCGAGGTGATTGTTGAGAGAGTATATTATGCATTGAAGAGAATTAGTATTATTTCCAAAGCAATCAAGGGTGAATTGGAAGAAGGTGGATTGATTAGCCATAGTTGAATTTGGCATGCTGGGGTCTCTGATCCGTTCATTCAGCATGATCGAGTTATGTATTTGATTTGTGGCAGTACGTGTGAGGTTTGTCAGCCGTCGTAATTGATAAAATTCTAAACCATCCTACTGTTATGGCTTGTTAAGTGGAAGCGGATTTCGGAAGGGCTTGGTGGCTTGGACCACTACTTGCAGATTTGCATATTCCACAGTTATAGGAAATTACCTGTATATTGCTATGATTCTCCTAAAGTGAGTTAAGTGCAAGGTTCTCATATGAGGAAGATGTTAAAATGATAATGATTTCGGAGTTATGATGAAAAATCGTGTTCTATCGTATATTGGCACGTTGGGTGTGGTGAGAGGTATGGAAATTAGAAGTGAAGGTCAAGGTTGCAGTTCGGTGTTGACAAGGATGTCACGGGCTTAGAGGATCAAGGAAAGGGTTGAATGATTAGAGTAAATTGGTATTTTCCTCCGCGTCACCTGAGATCGATTTGTTGTGGAAGAGGTTGTGCATCCTGATTAAGGATTCTAGATTGCTTTTCAGCGTTAGTGCGTCCGATGGTTTAGATGTGCGGACCCGTTAATTATTTCGGAAGATTGTGGGAACGTGTTCTATGGGAAGATTGTACCAGCGTGGCATGTAGCCACTTGTTTGACTAAAGATTTAAATCAAGTATGAGGAATTTGGGTAATATCATTGCTTTGAGAATTTATGCCTAGAGGGCACCTTATTTACTGGGTTATGAACCGAGGAGGTTTGCTCTAGTTATGACGGTTGTTCTTGTGTGTTATGAGAAGAAGGAAATTCGTATAGACCTTTGAAAGGTTATTGGCTTAATTTGATGTGATCAGGGTCTACTTGAGGTCAGTGGATGGGTTTAAATGTGAATATGTGCTCTGTGACAGGCCAGTTGTGTTCATTTTAGTAATGCGCTCCTTATGGAGTAGTCAGGGTGTCATCTCGTTGTCAGATATTTCATGAAGTGATACATTGCGCCGTGTGAGTTGTGAGACGGCCTGAGAAATTGTGTATGTATTGAGGACCCGCGTGGGAATGTCGTATTATGAGCAAATGGCTCTTGAGATTCAGATCTTGTATCGCACCTCAGTTGTGCTTAAATTTTGTAGTCTATAGCGCTATGTGCTTTCTCATGGATGATATTATGCACTTAACGTGCTTGCAATCGAAATTCGATATTTTTATTGTAATGAGCAGATTTATCTCGAAGTGCAATCTTCTTATGTGAGATCTATGTTTTTTGGATCGGGTGGCACGCCGCCATGGGTATGTTATTTGGATCGGGTAGCACGCAGCCATGGGTATGTTATTTGGATCGGGTTGCGCGCCGCAACAGTGTGATGATGAGTGTAGTTTTCTATATGCTAATTTGGGATGCCCTGCTTCCTATTTTCTAAGGAAAGTCCGTAGTAGTGCGGGAGTTAGGTAATTCCTTCCAGAGTTCGATTTCCGTTTGTGTTGTGTTCGGATTGGTGGCCTATTGGCACATTGTAGCGTCATATAAGACTTGTGATCGCATTCGGAGTGGCTTATTACCCGAGCAATTTGTACTGGGTAAGATGAGATTTGGGGTTTAGGATTAGTGCAATCGATTATATAAAGTATATTATGGAGCGAAGATCATTATTTGGTTCAGAATGTGGTAATGTTTCTTGTTAGAAGTATAGACTCGATGGTTGGTTAAATCGGCAGTTGAGTATGAATTTCGGCATCTCATTCGTTGTGGCGGTATTGTAAGAGTTAGAGTAAGACTTGCGTGTCACGAGGTGCAATGGGAGCATCTGATTCGTTGAATTTTTGGCTAAGCTAATCAGAAAATATTATTGTGGTCCTGTGGATTAAGTGATGCAAAGTGTGAATTCAGTAGAGTTATGCATTCATGTTTGAGTACAGCGTATAGTGATTGATACTGTGATTGTATGTTGGAAACAGGCCTGGCATAGAATTCCGGATGTTGGAATTGGACTCTAAGGCTTATTTGCTTGAATAAAAGGGAATATCTTCAGAATTTATCGAGCCAATGTGCTCAGCTAAGTTGTGGTAGCACGGAGAGGTGCATGAGAAGTTAAACAGTAATTTCAGACTACTTCAGTATAGTTCTCAGCGCGTTTGAGGACGAACGTATGTTTAAGAGGGAGAGAATGTAACGACTCGACCGGTCTTTTTGAGCCCTAGCGCGTCATTCAGCAGTCTGAGGCGATGAGCAACTTCATTTCAGGTATTGTGACTTGTACACATGGTAGGAATTGAAATTCAGGAAGATCGAAGTTAATTTAAATGAAAATTCTCATTTCAGAAGCCTTAAGTTGGAGAAAATGGCTACAATTGGAATTTTGAGTAAACAACCTCGGAATCAAGATCTGAAGGTTCCAGCAGGTTCGTATGATGATTTTGGACTTGGGCGTATGCCCGGATCGGGTTTTGGATGACCCAGGAGCATTTTGGCGCCTATTGTGGAAGTTGGCATTTTGGAAGAAATTTCATAAGTTTGGTTTTGAAGTGTGTTTCAGTGTTATCAATGTCCGTTTGGAATTTTGAGACTGGGAGTAGCTCCGTATGGTGATTCTGGAGTTGGGAGCGCGATCGGAAGTGAATTCGGAGGTTCGTAGGTCATTTTGAAGCCATTTTACTAAAGATAGAAATTTGAAGGTTTTTAAGAAGTTTGACCGGAAGTGGACTTTTTAATATCAGGGTCGTAATCCGATTCCGGAAGTTGGAGTAGGTCCATAATGTCAACTATGACTTGTGTGCAAAATTTGAGGTCAATCGGACATGATGTGATAGGTTTAAACATCAAAAATAGAAGTTGGAAAGTTCAAAGTTCATAAACCTTGAATCGGGGTGTAATTCATGGTTTTAGCAATTTTTGTTATGATTTGAGGCCTCGAGAAAGTCCGTAATGTGTTATGGGACAGGTTGGTATGATTGGTTGGGGTCCCGGTGGCCTCGGGTGGATTCCGGATGGTTACAGGATCGAATTTGGGTTAAAAACTGTTGTCAGTTGCTGGTATCTGGTTTCCTTCTTCTCGAACGCGAAGCACGTCTCGCGAACGCAAAGAGGAAAATAGGAGGCTTCAGGTTTTGGCCTTCACGTACGCGAAGAGGAAGTCGCAAACGCGGAGGGGCAGGCTGAGCTGCTGCGCGAACGCGAGGAGAGGATCACAAACGCGTAGAAGGAAAAGGTGGGACTGGGGTCTTTGGCCTATGCGAACGCAAGGATTTGTACGCGAACACGAAGGTCTGGGTGACTGGCCTTCGCGAACGTGAGAGGGAGACCGCGAACGCGAAGACGGGCGGACCTGGGCTGGGCAGAATGTTTAAAAATCGGGATTTGGATTCATTTCACTCATTTTTCTCTTGGCTTGGGCGATTTTTGGAGCTTTTGAAGAGGGGGTTCCGTCATTCATTATGAGGTAAGTAATTTATGCTAGTTTTGAGTTAAATACAAGGTTTATATATAGATTTAGACATGAAAATTGTAGAAAATTTGGGGTTTTGGTGGAAAACCTAGGAATTTACATTTCTTCGAATTTGACCACGATTTTGAGTATGGAATTAGGAGAAAATCATATATATGAGTTCCTAAGGTCATGGTTAACCTTCATCTTCGAGAAATTTCAGAATCCGGGCACGTAAGCCCGAGGGTATTTTGGTCATTTCACTAAGCGGAGTCGGGAATCTGTGTAAATTGAATTTCTAACAAGTATTTGAGCATGTTCTCATTAGTTTGTCGTTAATTGGCCAATTTTGGTGCATTGTGCATCGCTTCAAGCCATCGGAAAAATATAATATGTCGGTAATGGGTCTTCGGAGCGAGGTGAGTCTCCTTTCTAATCTTGTGAGGGGGAATTTACCCCATAGGTGAAGTAATTGATTATGTGCTCCTATTTGTGGAGGCTACGTACGCACGAGGTGATGAGAGTCCGTGCGTAGCTACTATTATCCTATTGTCCGGGTAGTTAGCACCCAAAATCATGTTGTACGTGGATTAATTGTGAACCCATTGGTAGCTTGAATTGCTTAATTCACATTGAATTAGTAAGTAAATTTCTAAAAAAAATTAAACTTCATTTCTTAAATTGTTAAAGGAAAATTAGTTTTATTTGAATAAATATTCCCCGATAAGTTTTTATTTGACTGATTGAGCATGTATTATGTGTGCATGCGTCGCATGGATGATTCGCGAGCACGATATGTGTTTATTTATGGAACGTGCCGAACACCTCGATGAGAATAGATGCATCTATGATTCGTGCCGCTTGACAATTTATATTTCTATTGGAGCGGGCCGTCGACCTCGGCATGATTTGCACATGTCTGTATTGTTGTATTGAACTTCATTAAGTTATTATTGCCCTTTGGTGGCTTAAAAATATTTGGAATATATTTAAAGAGAAATTCTGGAAATTTACCTATGAAGGAATTACGTGTTTACTTGTTTCCTCTAGCTGGATTAGAATCATGTTTATAAAATAAATCCACTGTTTGACATATTAAGGATGAATCATTATTGGACCGTTAGAGAGCGTCAAAGTTGACCATCTCGTCTCTACCCCTTCAGGATTAGGCGGGATACTCACCGAGTACACGTTGATTATGTACTCATACTTCACTTCTGTGCATTTTTGTTGCACAGGTATGTATACCTCTAGCAGCCTACTAGGCATGGAAGCATGGATGACTCTGGGACTAGGTGAGCTGCATTGTTCGAGACGACCCGCAGCTAGTGTAGTTCCTTCCAGTGATTTCTTGTTATTTATTCCCTGTCCACTGTATTTCGGACATATGATGTATTTTATTTTTTCATATCGATAGTTGCTCATGCACTTGTGACACCGGATTTCTGGGATAGTTCGAAGTATTGTATTAACTGTTCAACATTTAAATTTGATTTGAAACTATATCCTTTAAAATTTCTTAATAATGAAGGAATAATCCTGGATTTCAAAAGTATTAAAATGAGATAATTAAGTATTTGAGTTGGCTGGCCTGACGACGGTGTCCGGCGCCACCACGATCCTTAGTGGATTTTGGGTCGTGACAATAAGTAATTAACCGCCCGCTTTTTGGTATTATATATATATAAACCATATATTTTATATATGTAAAAAAATTATTTACATGTATTTTTAAATATATATATATACAAAAAATTATTATACTTATATAAGCAGTATATTTAATATATATACAAAAAATGCATATGATATATCCTGTATATATTTATTACATATATACACATCATATATTTGAAAACTATACATCTCACGTATGTTGTATATGCACTTTTTATGAATTAATACCATTATATATCTTTTATATATTATATGCACAGTGGCAATAAATTATCAAAAAAATTACTAGATCTCCTACTTTCACCTCTAACAAGAGGAGAGAGAGATTTGAATGATAAATGAAATTTAGAAAAGAGGAGAAAGAGTATGAAAAAATTAAATAAGGATAAGATCCAATTCCATGATTTGTGCATTATGTTTACTCATTAATTGTGTGCTTAATCTGTAAAAAGAATTGCTATTTATGAAATAAATAAAGAATGATGCCATTTTTTAAAATAATTCTGAAGAAATGCTTAACCGTGTAAAAATCTCATTGAGGATTGAGGAGGAAGAGAAAATCTGTATAGAAGCTGAAAAAATTGTTCAGTTTTTGGCAAAGTAAGTATCTGCTCTTTGTTTTTCCGTTGAACACTTAGCAAGAAAGTGATTAAAGAGGCAGTAGATTAGTTAAGAAAAATGAGAAAAAAAAAACAAAGAAAGAAAAAGAAGAAGGAAAAAGAAAAAGAGAAAAAATCATTTTAAATTGTTAGATAAGTTTTATCAAATCTGGACCGTTCAAATGAAACATCACATATAAAAATTTTATTGTTCACGCGCCTTATTTTATCAGTAAAATACGCACTAGCCACATAGACAAGGAGGTGTGTCTTAGACACACTTTAGAAAGGTTGAGGGTGTAAAAGAATGTTCGTGATCAAAAGGTGTGTATAGGAATTTGGTCCTAAGTTACGGGGGTAAACTATATAATTTGTCAAGTATATTTTCATTAATTTACAAACCTAACATATTTAAAATGTTGGGTATAACTTAATAACCGTTTACCATATTTGGTTAAAAGAGTGATTGAGTTCGACTCAAGCAAGTGAGTAGAATGTTGAAATTTTAATACATACATAGAGCCAGCGCAGCGAAAATTATACAAGAAACGTACCTCAGCCATGGTTGTTCAGGTAATATGAGGAATTTCCTTGGGTGAACTTTGACAGAAAACTTAAAACCTTCTAGCCTAAGCCTATCGTAGGATGTCAGATTGATGGAGTCACAGGCGTATTTATAGGCAGGCTAGGGACTCTTAGGCAAATACTTTAGTACTAGGGACTTCTCCATAAATTATAATTACCCTAGGGACTACTAATATATGATAATTTCTTTCCATCAAAGAAACTACCATATATGCATAATTACATAATATTATCTGATTTATTATTTTCTTTGGGAGACAAGGTAAATAATTTATTACCTTATATGTGGGTCACACTAGAAATTTCTAGAAAGATACGGTAAATTTCTTACATTCTCCCACTTGGCCTACATATTTAAAATCAGATAATCCTTTATG
The DNA here is from genome assembly GCA_026770625.1 of Nicotiana glauca. Classification (NCBI taxonomy): domain Eukaryota; kingdom Viridiplantae; phylum Streptophyta; class Magnoliopsida; order Solanales; family Solanaceae; genus Nicotiana; species Nicotiana glauca. The sequence continues at coordinate 4,762 of MU749571.1, read as the reverse complement.
AGAGATAAACATATACACTCAACTAAAAGTTATGCAACAATCACTTTAACTAGAATATATTATTACACGAATCATGGCGGTCTTGCTTTAAAACAAACACTTCCTTCCATGTATTACAATGCACAATATATTCTAATAAAGTGTCTAACAACTTTATGAATGAACTTAATATAAGTCATTTAGAGTCCAACTTTATTGATCCAATGATCACAAATAATACATGAAAATCCAAAAGTATGCACTGTCATGTATGTCAAAATAATCATAATGTCTAGACAAACTGTTTAAGAGAAAAGCAAAAGTAAATTAAGCTACTAAGCCCCATATGGGTTACATGTTCATTGAAAATATTAGCCGGCAGACCTTTAGTCATAGGATCAGCAATCATCAAAGTAGTACTAATATGCTCAAATTTCACATCTCGCTTTTTCACATAGTCTCTAACCATCAAGTACTTTATGTCGATGTGCTTGCTTCGGCTGCCACTTTTATTATTCTTAGAAAAGAAAACTGCAGTTGAATTCTCACAAAAGATTCTCAATGGCCTTGAAATGGAATCAACAATCCTAAGGCCGGAAATAAAGTTCTTCAACCATAACGCTTCTGATGTAGCTTCATAGCATGTTATAAACTCAGCTTCCATTGTGGATGTTGCAACAATGGTCTACTTGACACTTCTCCAAGATACAGCACCTCCAGCAAGGAGAAAAATGTATCCTGAAGTAGATTTACTGGTGTCTTTGCATCCATCCAAATCAGAGTCTGAATATCCAGTTAGCTCCAATAAGTCAGAGTATTTGTATGTGGGCTTAAAATCCTTGGTTCCTTGCAAATATCTCAAGACCCTTTTACTAGCTTTGGTCAAGACCAGGGTTACTTTGATATCTGCAAACCATTCCTACTGCAAAAGCAATATCAGATCTAGTACAGACATGTGCATACATAAGGCTCCCAACAAGCGAAGCATAGGGAATATCTTTCATTTGCTCCTTTTCCAGTGCATTTTGTGGACATTGACTCAATAAAAATTTGTCACCTTTAATTATGGGTGCTGCTATAGATGAACAGTTCTTCATCCCGAATCTTTCCAGAATTCTTTTAATGTAGGCCTTTTGAGACAGTCCAAGCAATCTTTGAGATCTGTCTCGGTGAATCTTTATGCCAATTACATAAGAGTCTTCTCCCATATCCTTCATCTCAAAATTCTGGATAAGGAACTGTTTAGTCCCGTGAAACAATCCCAAGTCACTACTTGCAAGCAAAATATCATCCACATATAGGACTAGAAAAATATATTTGCTCCCACTTATTTTAAGGTATATACACTGATCAATGATGTTTTCCGTAAATCCAAATGAAGAAAAAATATTATGAAATTTAATATACCATTGGCGGGAAGCCAGTTTTAGCCCATAAATGGATTTATTCAACTTGCAGACAAGGTCACTTTTGTCCTTATCACAAAATCCTTCAGGCTGACGCATGTATACCTCCTCTTCAAGATCTCCATTCAGGAAAGTTGTTTTCACATCCATTTGATGTTACTCTAAATCAAAATGAGCTACTAATGCCATGATTATTCTTAATGAATCCTTCTTTGATACTGGAGAGAAGGTTTCATGGTAATCAACACCTTCCCTTTGAGTAAATCCCTTGGCTACAAGTCTGGCTTTATATCGTTCGATATTACCTAAAGAGTCTCTTTTAGTTTTAAAGACCCACTTGGAACCTATGGTAGAGGATCCCTTTGGTAATTCGACGAGATCCCAGACTTTGTTTTTAGCCATAGATTCTAAATCTTCTTTCATGGCATCATACCAAAGTGTGGAGTTTTCTCCACTCATGACTTGTGAAAACGAGCATGGATCATCTTTTAGTCCAATATCATAATCAGACTCTTGGAGATACATAATATAGTCGCTAGAAATTGCTGATTTTTGAATTCTTGAGGATTTTCTCACTCCTACTAGTTCTGACACTTCTTCAGTGGGTTCAGGTAAAGTGGGTTGATCTTCCTGTGGCTCCTCAAGTGGTGGTGGCTCTTGAATTTGTTGTTGTTCAGATAATTCATGAGAATTTTTCTGAGCAATATTCAAGTTCCTAATATATAAAGGTACCACATGTGGTTCCCTTATTTCTTCCAACTCCACCCTTTGAGTCAAACCACTCCCACTTTCTTCATGTTCCTCAAGAAATTTAGCGTTTCTAGCTTCAACAATTTTAGGAGAATGAGAAGGACAATAAAACCTAAATCTATTAGAGTTAACTGCATAGCCTATAAAATAACCGCTTATTGTTCTTTCATCCAACTTCGTTAGTTGTGGGTTATAAACCCTCACTTCAGTTGGACATCCACAAATGTGTAAATGATTTAACTAGGTTTCCATCCTTTCCATAACTCAAAAGGTATCTTGGGGACAGCCTTGGATGGAACCCTATTTAAAATATACACGGCGGCTTTTAAGGCTTCACTCCATAGGGATAAAGGTAAACTTGATCTGCTAATCATGCTTTTTACCATGTCCATTAATATCCGGTTCCTTCTTTCTGCCACACCATTTTGTTGTGGTGTTCCTGGCATGGTATATTGAGCAATTATACCTTCACTTTCAAGGAACTCAACAAATGGACCCTTAACTTGTGTCACGACCCAAATTCCATACCCGGTCATGATGGCGCCTCTCCTGAAGACAAGGCCAGCCAACAACCCCAAATCCTATTATTAAACAGCTAATAAACATAATGAATAGGAAATACATCTTAGTGGCGTTTAATTATCAATTCCATCCCAAT
>MU749569.1:42075-89233 GCA_026770625.1 Nicotiana glauca | reverse complement strand
TGAACCCATTGATAGTTTGAATTGTTTAAATCCCCTTGAATTGGTAAAGGAATTTAAAAAGAGATTTAATATTAAATTTTTCCTGAAATGTTAAAAAGAGAAATTTGTCTATTTGATTGATTATCCCCGATAAGCTCTTAATTTCCTACTTGAGCATATATTTTATGTGTGCATGTGTCACATGGATGATTCGCGATCAGTATATGCGTTTATTTATGGAACGGGCCGAACACTTCAGTGAGAATAGATGCATCTATGGTTCGTGCCGCTCGACCCTCATCAATGCACCGTTTACATTCCTGTTGGAGCGGGCTGTCGCCTCAGTGTAATTTGCGCATGTTTATCTGTTACTTGAAAATTTTAAATGTGGAATTGGCCCTACGTGGATTTATATAAACTGATAAGATAATAAAGAACATACTTTTGAAGCCCTTGATTTATTGTTGAAGGTGTTTACCTGTTTTTCTAGATTCACAATAAGAACTTCTATACAAATCCATGATTATCCTCGCACTTATAGAATATTGCTAATTGACCTCTAGTGAGTGTCGAAGTTGGCTATCGCGTCTCTACCCCTTCGGGATTAGGCTCGATACTCACTGAGTACACGTTGATTACGTACTCATACTACACTTCTGTGCATTTTTTTTGCACAGGTATATATACCTCTAGCAGCCTATTGGGCATAGAAGCACGGACGACTCTGGGACTAGGTGAGCTGCATTGTTCGAAACATCCCGCAGCCAGTGTAGTTCCTTTCAGAATTTTATTATTTATTCTCTGTTCACTGTATTACGGACAGATGTTGTATTTTAATTTCCTTATCGATAGTTTCTCATGTACTTGTGACATCGGGTTTCTGGGATGGGTTTCAACGGATTTGTACTAATTGTTATTATTTGAATTTGAATTAAAGTAGCGAACTTTTATTTATGAAAATGGAAGGAAAAACCTTAGATTTTCAAAAGTATTAAAAGAGGAATTAGTTGATAATTTAGTTGGATGACCTGACAGAGGTGTCCGGTGCCAGCACGACCCTTAGTGGATTTTGGGTCGTGACAACATGGTATCAGAGCACTAGGTTCCTATCGATCTCACGAGTCATGAGCAAGTCTAGTAGAGTCTCGCGGATCGGTACGGAGACGTTTGTACTTATCCTCGGGAGGCTACAGGGCTGCTAGGAGTACTTCCCTTCTTGATATCCTTTTCATGCGGTTCGATTCCTTTGAGGCTTATGCCTTTGATTTCTTCCTACTTAATCTTATGTGAGCGCTTGTTATAAATTGAAAATTGAAGGATTGTAATGGCACTACAAATGTGGTGCGGGATGATTTTCCCGGTATAGTTGATTGGACTATTATAGTCGCACTTTGAAGGGATATTCTATTATTTCAGCTCAGTAACAAAACTTCTAAGAGCCTTGACGCTAGGCACAAGTTGCCATAACGCTTATGAGCGATTATTCCGCAGTGTTGTTGTGATGGTAGGGAGGTTGCCCACGTGTCGGGGTAGTCAATAAAATGAAGGGAGGTTTACTCAGTGTGCAATCAAAGGGATTCAGTATTTTATTGCCGACAGGGGAAAAGGCAGTCAGACTAAGAAGGGTCAGGTGTGGGCTGGTGGAAGTAATGAGGCTTGTTATTTGCAAGTGTGGTTGAGCTTTCTTTTATGAGAGGGTGTCGTGGTCCTGATTTAACGTACTAAGTTATTGGTGTTATAATCTGCTACAATTCGCCTTTATGGCAGGATGTTGTGAAATAATATTAGAGGTACAACTGTTAGATATCGCATGACGCGGTGGTTTAAGATTGAATCAGAATTTCTAATATTGATGGCTAGATAAAGATGACCTTTGGAAAGGTTTAAACTTAGCAGCAATGGTGGATTCAAGTGCCACGAAGATAGATTTTGTTTGAGGCAACAATTGAGCAACAAAGTATGAGGAAGGACATGTGGGAAGTGTTAGAAGGTGATTAAAATTTCTAGAAGGCCAAGTATGAGAAGCAAGGTCGAGTGACCGATTAAGGAGATGAGTTCCGCCAAAGTGAGAGAGTGGCAATGGTTGTATATGGGCTTGGTAGTTGGATGACTACGCACCTTAAAGAGAGTTTGGATCGAATTGGGGATTTTAATGATTGGTGATTGAAGCCTGTGGGTATAATGTGAACTATGGGCTATTATGTGGCAGAAAATTGATATGGCGGAAAGGAGCTGCTTGAAATGGAGGAGGGTGCAGCATAACCCTGAATTTGGAAGGATGTTGCCGCGCATTTAATTGATGTCCGCGAGGGGCGAATGGACTTGTGCAACTGGAAGGTGAGCTCGGATTCAGGATGGGCTATTGGTGTCATAGTGAATGTACCCCGTGCAGCGGCGTGGGAAGATGTCGGGAGGTGATTCCCCTAGGTGGGTTATTCCTCGTGAGCAGATTAGCGATCGCGTGTTTGGTGAACCTTCTGCAAGGAATTATATTAGTTGTTCAACAAAGAGATCGGTCGTGCGAATGTGGATAGTGTCTCAGAATATGAAAGATGGGAATATACAGGAAGATTCCGAGAAATTTTGATAACTTATGGCGCGAGGTTATGTCAATAAGAGGTAAAAAGTCGGGCGAACTCAAGAATGGTGAAATGATGGCTTCAAGCTAAGTGGGAAAGTCCCACCGCTTATGATTGGGCTGTATGATTAACTACTTGCATGATTTCTGGTTATTAGCATATTGATGGATTAATTCAGCTACGAGAAAAGACCATAAGTAGTAAATTGAGCGGAGGAATTATTAAGGATGCGCTATGGTTAGCCTTATGGGTGCATGTTCGAACTTGGGAAAAGATTCAGAATTTATGCCTTGTATAGAAGCAGGTTTAAAGGGGAGTGGTTCTGCCAGGTGCTTCGTAGAGAGGGTATTAATGTGCTAGAAGATTCATGTAGTTGATTATATTCGGGACCAAGTCAGAGCGGGTGGCTCTCAGTAACGGTCCTAGTGAATTCAAGAGGTAAAGTGTGGTGCCTAATGATGTCGAGCTTATAGGTACAATTAAGAATCAAGCTTTGTAACAGCTTATGAGAAGAGGCAAAGAATGTTCCGGGATGTTTGACTGGTGGTGTAGCATTTGGGTGTTATGAAATAGTTCGTGGGAATTGAGACAACCTGGTCTCGTGATTCAAGGACACTCGGGGTGAGTGTAAATGGAGTATGTTATGTGTTGGATGGAGTTAGTCTTATTTTTAAGGCAAGCAATGAAGAATTGGAAGAAGGTAAATTGATTAGCCATAGTTGAATTGGCATATTGGGACTAGTGATCAGTTCGGTCTGCGAGATCATGTTATGTGTATGATTTGTGGGGGTATGTGTGAGGCCTATCGGCCGCCATGATTGATGAATTATCAGGGGCATTCTTCTTTTATGGCTTGTTAAGTGGAACCGGATTTCGGAAGGGCTATGGTGGCTTGGACCACTACTTGCAGGTTTGCATATTCTATGGTTATGGGAAATTACCGGTGAATTGCTATGATTCTCCTGAAGTGAGTTAAGTGCAAGGTTCTTACATGATGAAATGTGAAAATATTAATGAATGCGGAGTTATGATGAAAATCGTGCCCTATCGTATATTGGCACGTTGGGTGCGGTGAGAGGTATGGAAATGTAAAGTGGGGATCAAGGTTGCAGTTCGGTGTTGACAAGGATGTCACGGGCTCGGATGAGCAAGGAAGGGGTTGAATGATTAGAGTAAATTGGTAATGTCCTCCGCGTCACCTGAGATCGATGTGTTATGGAAGAGGTTTTGCATCCTAGTTAAGGATTCTGGATCGCTTTTCAGCGTTTGTGCGTCCGATGGTTTAGATGTGCGGACCAGTTATTTATTTTGGAAGATTGTGGGAGCGTGTCCCATGGGAAGATTGTATAAGTGTGACATGTCACGTGATTGGCTAAAGATTTAAACCAGGTATGAGGATTGTGGTAATATCATTAATTTAAAAATTTATGCCTGGAGGGCACTTTGTATATTGGGTTATGAACTGAGGAGGTTGCTCCAGTTATGATGGTTATCCTTACATGATATGAGGCAAAAGGGAGTTACTACGGGCCTTTGAAAGGTCATTAGCCAAGTTGGTGCAATCAGAAATCGGCTTGAGATCGGTGGATTGATTTATTTGTGAACAGGGCTTTATATCAGGCCAGTTGTGTTCATTTCAGCAAGCGTTCCCTATAACGTAATACACTTATACTTAGTGCAAAGTACAACGTAATTATATATATTGTATATATAAGCCATATTCGATATAATATTACCTAATACACTTATACTTAGTGCATAGTACAGCGTAACTATATATATTATATATATATATACACCTTATTCGATATAATATTAGCTAATACACTTATACTTAGTGCACAGTACATCATAACTATATATATATATATATGCCTTATTCGATATAATATTACCTAATACACTTATACTTAGTGCATAGTGCCGCGTAACTATATGTATTATATATATATATATATATATATATATATATATATATATATATATATATATATATATATATATATATATACACGCCTTATTCGATATAATATTACCTAATACACTTATACTTAGGGCAAAGTACAACGTAACTATATATATTATATTTTTATAAGCCATATTCGATATAATATTACCTAATACACTTATACTTAGTGTATAGTATAGCGTAACTATATATATTATATATATATAAGTTATATTCAATATAATATTACCTAATACACTTATACTTAGTACCTAGTACAGCGTAACTATATATATTATATATACACGCCATATTCGATATAATATTACCTAATACATTTATACTTAGTACATAGTACAGTGTAACTATATATATATTATATATATACACCATATTCGATATAATATTACCTAATATACTTATAATTAGTACAGCGTAACTATATATATATATATATACGCCTTATTCGATATAATATTACCTAATACACTTATACTTAGTGCATAGTACAGCGTAACTATATATATTATATATATATATATATACGCCTTATTCGATATAATATTACCTAATACAATTATACTTAGGGCAAAGTATAACGTAATTATATATATTATATAAAAGCCATATTCGATATAATATTACCTAATACACTTGTACTTAGTGCATAGTATAGCGTAACTATATGTATTATATATATATAAGTCATATTCGATATAATATTACCTAATACACTTATACTTAGTACATAGTATATCGTAACTATATATATTATATATATACGCCATATTCGATATAATATTACCTAATACACTTAGTTCATAGTACAGCGTAACTATATATATTATATATATATACGCCTTATTCGATATAATATTACCTAATACACTTATACTTAGTGCATAGTACATCATAACTATATAGATTATATATATACACACCTTATTCGATATAATATTACCTAATACACTTATACTTAATGCATTGTGATGACCCGACCAGTCGTCTCATCAGTTACCGCTCTATTTCCCCCATTTTACGCTTCTTCATGTTTAATTTTCGGTATTTGGTGTGTTAGAGTTGATTTGGATTGGTTTTGGTAGGAAGTGAGACACTTAGTCTCTTTAAGGAAGGTTTGGTTAGGAAAAGTCAATCGGAGGTTGACTTATGAGTTATAATACTCGGATGTGATTTTTGGTGATTCGGTTAGCTTCGGGAATTGGTTTGTGACTTAGGAGGGTGATTTGGAATTGATTTTGGAGGTCTGGTGTAGAAATAGTCTTGATTGGCGAAGTTAGTAGGCGAATTCCAGTTGATAGGTGAGATTTTGATCTGAGTGTCAAAATGGGATTTCGAGAGTTGCTGTAGCTTCGTTAGGTGATTTTGAATATGTGTACAAAATTTCAGGTCATTTGGAGATGTTTTGGTCGGGTTTTTGATCGAATGCGTGTTTCAGAAGTTTTAGAAGAACTTAGGCTTGAATTCGATGTGATTTGATGGTTTTTGGTGTCATTTGAGGTGTTTTGACAATTGGAACAAGTTTTGATGATGTTTTGGGATGTGTCTGTGCTTTTGGTTGAGGTCCCAGGGGCCTCGGGGTGATTTCGGATGGTTATCGGAGAAGTTGGAATTTTGTTGCAGCTGAAGAATTTGTGCTTCTGGTATTTTGGCATATGCGATTGGTGGACCACAGATACGGCGCCGCAGATGCGAGTTGTTCATCGTAGAAGCGAAAAAGGGGGCAGGTGAGCTGGACCGCAGAAGCGCCTAATGGGACCGCATATGCGAAATGGAAGATGCGGAAGATGCTCACAGATGCGGCTTAGGCCAGCTTAATGAATTCCGCAGAAGCGGGCGTGTTAAACGCATATGCGGCAGCTGCAGATGTGGTATTTTGACCGCAGATGCGGTAATGTCTGGGCAGAATGTTATAATCTCATTTCACCCGCGATTTGGGTCATTTTTCCTCCATGGTTGATCATTTTGAGAGCTTCTAGGCGGAGATTAAAGAGGGATTCGAGGGGAATCGATTGGAGGTAAGATTTTTTATCTCAATACTCGTTCTTTTTATTGTGAAATACACCTAAAAATTCATGGAATTTAACTAAAAATGGAAGAAACTAGGGCTTGAGTTTTTGATATTTGAAATTGGGATTTGATGGGTCATTTGAGCTCGGATTTGAGAGTTCTTGGTATGTATGGACTCGTGGCGAGATAAGAAACCCATTGATGTGAAAATTTTTGAGATTCGAGAAGTGGGCTCGGGGCTCGGCTTTTGCTAATTCCAAGAATTTTGATAGTTTTCGATTGCTTTTGATTGGGTATTGTTCCCTTAGCATATTGTGATGCATTCACTCTGATTTTGGATAGATTCAGCGTGTGTGGAGTCCGGTTTGAGGGCAAAAGCATCGCAAGCTAGAGATTTCGCCAGTTCGAGGTGAGTAATGATTGTTAATGATATTCTGAGGGTTTGAAACCTCAGACTTGCACATCATAATGCTATATTGAGGTGACTTACACGCCGAGTAGCAAGCGTGGGGTAGAGCACCGTTGGGGATTTTGACTCGGTCCATCCCGATTGATGAATTTACTACGTATTTGACTGAAATTACTTGTTATCATCATAATTTGGGCTGATTGCCATATTTGGGCTTCGTGCCAATTATTTGAACCCTTCGGGGATTGTTGTTGATAAGTCCTTACTGATTTAAATATATATTTGAATTCAGTCATGTATTTTCCACTGTTTTAAAAAATCAACCAAGTTATTATGCCTTAAATACTCGAAATGATATTTCCATAAAATGTTTTGGGCTGAGCATCATACTTTATTGTTGCCCGGGTGGCCTACGTGATTTTGTTGACTGAGTACGGTCGAGGGCCTGTATTGTGAGGATACATACGGATCGGGCTACACGCTGTAGCGCTACTATATTGATATTGAGGCTGAGAGCCTGATTGATGCCACGAGATGGCTTGATATTGTGCTTGGGCTGTAGGAGCCCCTCCGGAGTCTGTACACACCCCCAGTGATCGCCGTCGACGTTAAATGGATCGGGATGCATGCTGCAGCGATATATGGATCGGGCTGCATGCCGCAGCAGTACCGGTACTATTTGATGTGTTTACCTTATTTCGTTTGTCTGCCATTATATGTTATTGTGCTTCTTCTTGCAATATTCACCTGTTGTTCTAGTATTATCTGGTAACCGAGTGTGGTACCTGAGAGGCGGACTTCTGTGCTTATCTGCACTATTTTTTTCTGCATTCATTTGCATAACTGTTGAAAAAGTCATTCTCAAAAGAGGTTTTAAACTGAGCTAAGATATTTCTAAAGGTTTTATAGCTTCACTGCTTTCTCTCAAAGGGCATTTCACTACTCCTGCTCAGTTGTTTATATCATGATGGTTTGCTTTTCGTGATTTCTTACTGCTCAGTTGTTATTTACCATTATTACTCACTGAGTTGGAGTACTCACTTTACTCCCTGCACCTTGCGTGCAGATACAGGTATTTGTTCACCCATTAGCTGGTTTTCGCAGCACCATTCTTCTCTCTTTTTGTTCATTATCCCGGCTTGTATATTTTAGGTCCTGTAGTTGTATTTATACTCTAATAGATGCTCGTGACTTGTGACACCCTGATTAGAGCTGTGTTGGGTTGTAATTTTGTTAATTAATATTATTAATTCATATTTCTACTATTTATTTATGCTTAACTATTTTTGAAAGAGACGAGTTGGGTTAGTTGACTCGCCTAATCTTCACGAGAGGCTCCATCACAACCAGTGCGGGGGTTTGGGTCATGACAAGTTGGTATCAGAGCCTGGGTTACTAGGTCTCACGAGTCATGAGCAGGTTTAGTAGAGTCTCGCGGATCGGTACGGAGACGTCTGTATTTATCCTCGAGAGGCTGTAGAACCTTAAGGAAAGCTTCACATTCTTGAATTCTTATCGTGCGTGCTTGATTCAGCTTGAAAGGGAACTCTTGAAATTCCTTCCACGTATTTGAATGCGCGCATGAGCGCTCAGTATCAGATGTGCCTTGATGGCTTGTGCTTTCCCGATCAAGGGGCGAGATGTGATATTTGTGAGTTTGATGTTGGGCCAGTCTGGAGGACTTGAGGCTGGATCTTTGCCTATGGCTTGAGCACCGAGGTGCTGATTGTGTGAGCAAGTGTTTTGAACTTATATGTTCGGTATTGTCCCTATTAGCTGGAATGGCGGTTGGATATCCATGTGATGAGTATGTTATACTGCGAGATGTATCTATATGACTTGGTAGTGACGAAGAAGTTTGTTGGATAATAGATGAACTGTTAATTGTTCGATTCCTATTGTGATTTGATGTGTAGCCCGAGTTATGGGCACATGAAGAATCGTTTCGTGTCTCCTAGATGGGAGTGAAGTAAATTTCATGTTGCGGTATGAGTTCAGACTCAGGAGGACTAAGTGGATGTGTAATGTGTATGACGGTGAAAGGAATACGAAAATGTTATATTGAGACAAAACAGGTGGGTTATCTCCTACGGAGTGTTCTGAAGTGGTGTGATCCTTTTGTGTAAGTTAGAAGATCTCATGTGTAATGGAAGGCTACGTGTTGAAATTTGGAATTTCGGATTGCTTAAGAGAGTGGGCTTAATTATTGTGGGGATGAATGCGAGATTGGTAGAAGATTTACAGTACTAGATAATATGTGTTTTCACAAACTTATAATGATTTGAGTTTAATCTCACTAAGGTATTGTGGCATCAATACAGTAAAAGTGTTATGAGTTATTGGGTATATCTTGGTCTGTGGCTTCGAGCCAAGTGGGGGAGTCTGCTGTGAGCAGTTGTTGCACGGTCAGGTGCTATGTTGTTTCCAGTTTGAGGCGTGCGAGTGAATTAGCTATGACTCGAGAAAAGGAAAATATTGGCAAAGGTTATATTATGCTTCATAGGGTATAAGAATCACGGAATGTCTAGAGTTGTTGTTGGTAAAGAATGCTCGGTGCATAGAGCAAGAAGTTGCTTGGTTCTATTAGGGTGAGGATATCATTTTGCAGTATCGGAGTGACAATATGGCACGAGTGGTTTTGTTCGTTAGGTGAGGTAATTTGCAGATTGAATAAGAGTGAATGAATTTCGAGAATGGTTTTAATGTGTTTAAGATTCTACATGTAACAGTTAGGTGTTTTAAGGTTGTGCATGTGGTTAGAGATTGTGTTTTCATTGGAAAAGGTTAAGACTTGTGGTATTTTTATGTTAATTATGGGATTCTATGTATCAGTATCTGGAAAGTAAAGGTAACAGATTTAGATTCGCAGGAAGTTCTTCAGAGTAAAGTATTTTGGAATGTGACATTTCTGGGAATATTTGAGAGAGGATTCAGTGTCTTATGGGTCTTAGATAGTGAGCCGGGGTTGAGGAATTGTGTGTGTGTATATATATATATATATATATATATATATATATATATATATATTAAAGTACAACAAGGGGGAATATCAAGTTGATGATGAATCAGAAGGGAAATTAGATAGATAGAATAGCTTGATAGTAGACCAAATCGGTATGGTAAGGATATGATTAATTCTTCGTATGTGTTCGAGGTAATGAGCCCTTACAAGTATTTTGCAGCAATGCTCTTGGGTTTTGATGGCTTGCTTAGCTTGGTCGAGTTAGAAGGATTCCGTCTTGGAAGTTTAATTTATGTAAACGGAATTGAGAGAGTTCTTGTTGATTTCTACTGTGGTTGAAGAGGTGCATTTTCTATGAATATGAGAGACATGGAATGTGTAAGGATTTTTCTTATAGATGGGATCAATGGGAGTTCTTGGCTAGTTGAGTGAGTAGATGTCTGTGACTCGGAAGGGATATAAAAGTTTTCATGTTATCCTTGGATGGTATGGTATATACAGTATGTGTGGAGGACCGAGACTGGCATGTGCGAGGTTTTAGTTCAGTTCTGAAAAGAAGTTCATAAAACTCTTAGGCAACGGGTAACCTCAGATAATCAAGAAAAATGATACTGCTAATTGGAAGTGATTTGACAAGAGTATTTGTCTCGGAAAAGGGTAATGTGATTAAACTGGTGATACTTCGGTAGTATTGCGGCACTTTCTGGTGGGATCGACTGGTGGCACAGAGAAATTTTAGAGTATTTATCGTGGAATGATTGGGTATTAAAGGTGTGCACGTACTCGAACGGCAAAATTTGGGATCAGATATGATTATTCATATGCCGTGTGGATGTGGAGATGGAAGTTCTCATATACAAGCTATGATGTGGTTGTAGATCGTGTGTGTCGGCACTGTTTAGCAACTACAGGGTATTTGGAGGCCCGAGTGGATATTTCTTTGCTTGGTAAGTTAGATTTTAGATATGATATTGGGGTGTAGACTGGTTGTCTCAGTGTTGGGTTATTCTGGACTATTGCGCTATGAGCTATGCCAGAAACGCCACGGGTTGAGTGGCGATGTAACGACCCGACTATACGTTCTGAGAGTTATAGCACCGTTTTTCCCATTTCTACTTATTTGTGTGTTGTTCAGCTGCGTTGAGTGGTGTCGAGTTGGCAGGTTTGGGTTCGAAGTAATTTTGGAGTGACATGAACACTTAGTCTCTTAGTTAGAAAGCTAAGTTAGTAAAATCAAGCTAAAGTTCACTTATGAGTAGACGAATTCAAATTTTAATTTTTTAAGTCAGTTAGCTTCGTTGAGTGATTTTAGACTTATGAGTGCGTCCAAAATATAAAAACCCATTTTTTGTATACCTATTAGTTGTGAAAAGTGGAGAATATATTTAATTTATAATTATTAGGTGAAATAATAAGCTAGTAAAATAAAATTTATTATGATATATAAGATATGGTATTAAATAAGGAGCTAGTAGTTAAATTTTTTAGTTGTGCTTCAAGATTATTAAAGAAAAAGGAGTGGGCTAAGCCCATTCTCTTAAAAGGGGTGCTGCCACGTTTGACCTAGGGATTTAAAATATTGATTTCTTGGTTGATTAAGAGATAAAAACAATCAGTGAAAATAGTATAAACAATGACAGCGGCAAGAAGAGGTTGGCGATGAGTTGCGAGAATCTTTTGGATAGTTAGTAGCGAGAATCCTTTGACGGAGAAACTAATTTATCACGTATAACATTGATATTACTACAATGGTCCATGTTCCATCTACTTACAATTGATAGCATGCTGCAAAAAAGTATTTCCTATGTTAATAATAGTGTTGGGTTATAGTTATTCTAATTAATAGATTCCATGTTTAATAAACTATTAGGTAACAATGAGAAGATACATATTTATAGTAATGATGATTGAATATAATAATAGGTATAAAAGCGATTAGTTTATACGTGAGTGGGCAATTAAACTATTTTTTCTAAAGTTTCAGAATGTTGATTTATAAATCACTGTAGCGTACTTCTCCATCCTATACTCTAGGATTATTATTTCGAGACATGAATATTAGTATTATTCTGATTATGGTTAGATTCAGAGCTTTTGGAGACCGAGTCCAGAGATGAGGGTATTCCGGAGTAGAATTTTACGTTGTTGAGGTAAGTAACAGTTTTAACTCTGGCTTTGAGGGTATAAACTCGGAGAAATTAATATCATGTGATTGTTTGGCTGTGATACCCATGCTAGGTGACGGGCGTGTGGGTGTGCACCGCGAGGGATTGAGACTTGGTCCGTCCCATGAGGCCAGGCCTAAAAGCTATTATCTGTGGTTATGTGTTTACTTGTTGTTGAACTTGTTTGCCTTCATGTTAAAGATCATGTTTATGTTTTGTTCATGCTCACATTATTTGTACTCAGTCATATAAATTATTGTACATATTTACCTCAGTGTCTATTATTTTCTAATATGCTGTGATACTTGATGTGGGCTTTGTCCCCTTATTTGTTGATGATAGTGAGGCTAGTGAGGTTTATGATTGAGTAAGACCGATGGCCTGATTGTGAGGATATCAATACCATAGCGCATGAGTTGTCCGCGTAGCATGTGAGTTGACCGTGCGGGTCCAGGCATTTATGCCATAGCGCGTGAGTTGTCCACGTAGCACGTGAGTTGACCGTGCGGAACCAGGTATTGATATGATGGCACGTGAGTTGTCCGTGCTTAGAGTTTGGGCTTTGGGAGCCCCTCTGGAGTCTGTACACACTCCCAGTGAGCGCAGAGTGTTGAGTGTATTGAGTGTTTAGTGTTGAGTGCTGAGTGATGGAGTGACATTGTTGTGAGGTTGCATTTACTTTTGATGTTGTTGCATTTATTTGTTAAATTTCTTTGTGGCATTTACTGAGTTATGGAATTTACTTGTTTATTCCTGCTATTTTTAAAATTGTGAAATAATAAATAGTTGAACTGTTTTCCTTAGTTCGTCACTACTGCTCAGTTCCTTAGTTATTTCTGTTACTACTTAGGTGGTTGTACTCATACTACACCCTGCACTTTATGTGCAGATCCAAGCGAGTTAGAGCGCGGCGATTGTTGAGTTCAGTTCGGCTATCTGTGGAGATTGCAAGGTAGTTGCTAGTGTCCACATGACCTTACTACTCCTTTTGTCATTTCTTATTTTGGACAATTAAACAGTTTATATATCTTAGTTCATAGTTTTAGACGCTCATGACTTAGTGACACCCCGATATTTGGGGCTAGCTTCCGTATTTTTATATTAATTATTTTTAGAGTTGATTTAGTTTATGAGAAATTTTAATGTTGAAAATATTTTATTAAATTATTATAATTGGTTTAGTAGTAATATTTTGGGAATAGGCTTACCTTGTAACACGATAGGCGCCATCACGACCAAGGTTAGATTCTGGATTGTGACAAGTTGGTATCAGAACCTAGGTTGCATAGGTCTCACGAGTCATGAGCGCATTTAGTAGAGTCTTGCGGATCGATACGGAGACGTCTGTACTTATCTTTGAGAGGCTGCAGAACCTTTAGGAAATTTCACATTCTTGGATTCTAATCGTGCGTTCTGTGTATTCTAGTAACTGAACATTTGTTATTTCACTCTCTCACAGATGGTGAGGATTCGTGCTACCGGTCAGGAGGGACAGTTATCAGCTAGTGCCACGAGAGGCCGAGGCTACGGTAGAGGTCGTGGTAGGGGTGGATATATCGCCGGTGCAGTAGCTGGGGCAACACCTGCAATTTCCCCAGTTGTTCCCGCTTAGGATCAGGTCCCCGAGGTAGAGGTTCCGACAGGTCCAGCTCAGGCACCACCGATGCCTATTGTTATTCCAGGCCTTCAGAAGGCCCTGGCCCAGATTCTATCAGTGTGTACGGGCCTTGCTCAGGCAGTTTCAGTTGCTACGGCTGCAGCTACTTCCCAAGCCGGGGGAGGCACTCTGACTCCTGCCGCCCGGACACCTGAGCAGGTAGTTCAGGGATATCAGACACCGGGGGCACCTCCAGCCCAGCCGGTTGTAGTTGCTCAGAACTATGTTGCTCCTGTAATGCCAGAGGACGAGCAACGCAGATTAGAAAGGTTTGGGAGACTCCATCCTCCGTCATTTGGTGATGCTGAGGGTGAGGATGCACAAGGTTTATTGGACAAGTGTTAGAGGATGCTCCGGACCGTGGGTATTCTTAAGACTAGTGGAGTCTTATTCACTACTTTCCAGTTTTCTGGCGCTGCACTAAATTGGTGGGAGGCTTACGAGACGCGTAGGCCAGTTGGCGTAGCGCCCATTTCCTGGCAACAATTCTACAGTTCTCTTTCTGGAGAAGTTTGTGCCTGAGTCCCGCAGAGAGGAGCTGCGCAGGCAGTTTGAGCAGCTTCGTCAAGGTGAGATGTCTGTTACATAGTACGAGATGTGATTCTCCGAGTTGGCTTGTCATGCAGTCTGGTTGGTTCCCACAGATCGAGAGAGGATTAGGAGGTTTGTAGATGGCCTCGGGTTTCAGCTTTGAATTCTTATGACCAGGGAGAGAGTATATGGTGCTACTCTTGATGAGGTTGTAGACATTGCTCGACAGATTGAGATGGTTTGAGGTCAGGAGAGGGATGAGAGGAAGGCTAAGAGGCCTCGTGGTTAGGGTGGTTTCGGTGGTTCTCCTCAGGGAGGTCAGTTTCAGCAGATTCACTCATCATTAAGTGCATTGCCAGCGCAAGGTTCTCATTATGCCCCGCCCACTCAAGTATCATCGGGTAATTCTTTTGGGCGTTAGGAGCAACAGTTTCGTCAGAGGAGGGGTTGTTTCGAGTGTGGGGATTTTGGTCACATTACGAGATATTGCCCTAGGCTGTCGAGTGGGATTCCACAGCAGGGTGCCCGACCGCCAGCACCAGCACCTGTTCCTCCACCACCCGCCCAGCCAGCTAGGGGTGGAGTTCAGCCAGCTAGGGGCGGAGCCCAGACAGCTATGGATCGCCCGATAGGGGGAGGCAGATCAGGGGGTGGTCAGGCCCGTTTCTATGCACTTCAAGCCGGACCAGACGCTATTGCTTCAGATGCTATGATTTTAGGTATGTCCTTTTTTGGACTCATTCGAGGATGAACTTTGTTTAAGAGGGGGAGGATGTAACGACCCGACCAGTCGTTCTGAGAGTTATAGCCTTATTTTCCCCATTTCTACTTATTTATGTGTTGTTCAGCTGCGTTGAGTGGTGTCGAGTTGGCAGGTTTGGGTTCGAAGTAATTTTGGAGTGAAATGAACACTTAGTCTCTTAGTTAGAAAGCTAAGTTAGTAAAATCAAGCTAAAGTTCACTTATGAGTAGACGAATTCAGATTTGAATTTTTTGAGTCAGTTAGCTTCGTTGGGTGATTTTAGACTTATGAGTGCGTCCAAAATATAAAAACCCTTTTTTTTATACCTATTAGTTGTGAATAGTGGAGAATATATTTCATTTATAATTATTAGCTGAAATACTAAGCTAGTAAAATAAAATTTATTATGACATATAAAATATTGTATTAAATAAGGAACTAGTAGTTAAATTTTGTAGTTGTGCTTCAAGACTATTAAAGAAAAAGGAGTGGGCTAAGCCCATTCTCTTAAAAGGGGTGCTGCCACGTTTGACCTAGGGATTTAAAATATTGATTTCTTGATTGATTAAGAGATAAAAACAATCAGTGGAAATAGTATAAACAATGACAGCGGCAAGAAGAGGTTGGTGATGAGTTGCGAGAATCTTTTGGATAGTTAGTAGCGAGAATCCTTTAGCGGAGAAACTAAGTTATCAGGTATAACATTGATATTACTACAATGGTACATGTTCTATCTACTTACAGAGACGTTGATAATTGGAATTGATAGCATGCTGCGAAAAAGTATTTCCTATGTTAATAATAGTGTTGGGTTATAGTTATTCTAATTAATAGATTCCATGTTTCATAAATTATTAGGTAACAATGAGAACATGCATATTTATAGTAATGATGATTGAATATAATAATAGGTATAAAAGTGATTAGTTTATATGTGAGTGGGCAATTAAACTATTTTTTCCAAAGTTTCAGAATGTTGATTTATAAATCACTGTAGCGTACTTCTCCATCCTATACTCTAGGATTATTATTTTGGGACATGAATATTAGTATTATTCTGATTATGATTAGATTCGGAGTTTTTGGAGACCGAGTCCAGAGATGAGGGTGTCCCGGAGTAGGATTTTACGCTGTTGAGGTAAGTAACAGTTTTAACTCTGGCTTTGAGGGTATAAATCCGGAGAAATTAATATCATGTGATTGTTTAGCGGTGATACCCACGCTAGGTAACGGGCGTGTGGGTGTGCACCACGAGGGATTGAGACTTGGTCCGTCCCGTGAGGCCAGGCCTAAAAGTTATTATCTGTGGTTATGTGTTTACTTGTTCTTGAACTAGTTTGCCTTCATGTTAGAGATCTTGTTTAGGTTTGTTCATGCTCACGTTATTTGTACTCAGTCATAGAAATTATTGTACATATTTACCTCAGTCTCTATTATTTGCTAATATGCTGTGATACTTGATGTGGGTTGTGTCCCCTTATTTGTTGATGATAGTGAGGCTAGTGTGGTATATGATTGAGTAAGACCGATGGCCTGGTTGTGAGGATATTAATACCATAACGCGTGAGTTTTCTGTGTAGCACGTGAGTTGACCGTGCGGGTCTAGGTATTTATGCCATAGCGCGTGAGTTGTCCACGTAGCACGTGAGTTGACCGTGCGGATCTAGGTGTTGATATGATGGCACGTGAGTTGTCCGTGCTTAGCGCTAGGGCTTCGGGAGCCCCTCTGGAGTCTGTACACACCCTCAGTGAGCGCAGAGTGTTGAGTGTATTGAGTGTTTAGTGTTGAGTATTGAGTGCGAGTGCTGAGTGATGGAGTGACATTGTTGTGAGGTTGCATTTACTTTTGATGTTGTTGCATTTATTTGTTAAATTTCTTTGTGGCATTTACTGAGTTATGGAATTTACTTGTTTATTCCTGCTATTTTTAAAATTGTGAAAAATAAATAATTGAACTGTTTTCCTTAGCTCGTCACTACTGCTCAGTTCCTTTATTATTTCTGTTACTACTGAGGTTGTTGTACTCATACTACACCCTGCACTTTATGTGCAGATCTAGGCGAGTTAGAGCGCGGTGATTATTGAGTTCAGGCCGGCTATCTGTGGAGATTGCAAGGCAGTTGCTAGTGTCCACATGACCTTGCTACTCCTTTTGTCATTTCTTATTTTGGACAATTAAACAGTTTATATATCTTAGTTCATAGTTTTAGACGCTCATGACTTAGTGACACCCCGATGTTTGGGCCTAGCTTTCGTATTTTTATATTAATTATATTTAGAGTTGATTTAGTTTGTGAGAAATTTAAATGTTGAAAATATTTTCTTAAATTCTTGCAATTGGTTTAGTAGTAATATTTTGGGAATATGCTTGCCTTGTAACACGATAGGTGCCATCACGACCAAGGTTAGACTTTGGGTCGTGACAGGTTAGGTGCGTCGAATTATGTTTTAGCAGGGTGATTTATATTTCAAAGACCCTGCGGACAAATGGAAGGATTTCCTTTCTTAACTGGGCCTTCGTGATGGATGTCAGTGCAGTGGTTCCTACCATTGATTCAGTTCCGATGTTGAGGCACTTTTTAGATGTATTTCTTGTGGTTGGACATGTCGCCGGACGAGGTTGTGGATTTCAGTATTGATTTGGTGTCGGGCACCGTATCGTATGGCCCCGGTAGAAGCTGTAGCAGTGGAAGGAGCAGCTTCGGGCTTCCTTAATGATTGGTTCATTGGCAGGTCAATGTGGATGCGTGTTCTAGCTTGAGTCAGCTTGGTTGGCCCCGAAATTTTATTGTTGAGAGATAGGTTGATTCGATCATTAGTGAGCTTGGTAGTGATCTGGGGAGATCTATGAGTTGCTTTTGTGCTGCGAGACGTTATGATTCGTTGGTTATGGGAACATGTGGTGCGGTTCTATTAGGGATTTATCTTGAAAGTCGAGCGGGAAGAGTAATTAGTTGTTGCTCGGTGATTGACGTACCGGTTATGTGCTATCAGGCTTGCGTGGCAAATGTTATTTGTTTCGCCATGGGTGAAATGATTTGTTTGGGTTCCAGACATCAATTGTGCGTGGCTGTCAATTTTGAGAATAGTGACTTGAGGTGTTTCATATGTAACAGTGTTTGGATAGGATCGCGCATTGTAGCGAGGCCACGTGGAGATATGACCTTCCAGGGTAGATTCGGGTGTTCTATTTCTATGATGTGAGACGGGGTCTCAGCCTTCTATTATGATGGTACTGATGAGCTTGAGGTATAGTTCTTTCGTCTGAGCCATTTTTCATGATTTGAGTATGTTCAGACTGTTCTTATTGGTGCGCGTATTATGCAAGTTGTGGTTTAGGCATGTATTGAGGTGTCATATCACCATAGTGGTGTGTTGGATTCGAGGCGATCATTGGTGTTATTAATGAATACGAACGAAGTTGGTTTCAGCTTGTTAGAAGGATAATATTGAGGTTCAGCTTGGAATCTGTTGATGTATTAGTCAAAAGGGAAGTGGATTCATGAATGGTTGATCTGAGAAATGGTTATGGTTTATTGCATGTTTCATTCATCGTGGGCAGTATATGAAAGTGTTGGAATAAGACCTTAGTTGATAAGAGGTTTTCTACCGGTATTCGGGTGTTGTGGGTAACTGTGTGAACAGAAGTTATGATTTCGAGTATTTGGGCTATGTAGAATGTCATATGATTGCACTGAGGTTGCAGGTATGGGTTATTACAGCTGGTTCGGGCTTATTCTGAGTATAGGTGTGAGGTTCTGATCTTGTGTGTGATTTTAGAAAGTGCAATGTGGTTCTATGGTTTATGGACTAGATGGATTGTGAAATTTCAGCTATGTTGTGTTATCGTACCTATGCGAGATAGGGTGACGTGGGATCACCCCCGGGTATATGCTTGGTAAGATCATTCAGCTATTGGTTGGCTTCTAGGGCAACTTTGGGTACGCTCGAGGACGAGCCGTTTGTTTAAGTCGGGGAGGATGTGACGACCCGACCAGTCGTCTCATGAGTTACCGCGTCGTTTTTCCTATTTTATGCTTCTTCATGTTTCATTATCGGTATTTGGTGTGTTAGAGTTGATTTGGATTGGTTTTGATAGGAAATGAGACACTTAGTCTCTTTAAGGAAGGTTTGGTTTGGAAAAGTCAATCGGATGTTGACTTATGAGTTACAAGGCTCGGATGCGATTTTCGGTAATTCAGTTAGCTTCGGGGGTTGGTTTGTGACTTAGAAGGGTGATCGAAATTGATTTTGGAGGTCCGATGTAGAATTAGGCTTGAATTGGCGAAGTTAGTATTTTGGCGAATTCCGATTGATAGGTGAGATTTAGATCCGAGGGTCGAAATAGTATTCCGAGAGTTGTTGTAGCTTCGTTAGGTGATTTTGGATATATGAACTTAGGCTTGAATTCGATGTGATTTGATGGTTTTGGTGGCGTTTGAGGTGTTTTGACAATTGGAACAAGTTTGGATGATGTTTTGGTATGTGTCTGTGCTTTTGGTTGAGGTCCCGGAGGCCTTGGGGTGATTTCGGATGGTTATCAGAGAAGTTGGAATTTTGTTGCAGCTAAAGAATTTGTGCTTCTGATATTTTCGCATCTGCGGTTGGTGAACTACAGATGCGGCGTCGCAGATGCGAGTTGTTCATCGCAGAAGCGAAAAAGGGGGCAGGCGAGCTAGACCGCTGAAGCGGCTAATGGGACCGCATCTGCGGAATCACAAATACGGAAGATGCTCACAAATGCAGCTTAGGCCGACTTAATGAATTCCGCAGAAATGGGCATGTTGACCGCATATGTGGAAGCCGCAGATGCGGTATTTTGACCGCAGATGCGGTAATGGCTGGCTAGAAGGTTATAATCTCATTTCACCCGCGATTTGGGTTATTTTTCCTCCATGGTTGATCATTTTGAGAGCTTCTTGGCGTAGATTAAAGAGGGATTCAAGGGGAATCGATTGGAGGTAAGATTTTTTATCTCAATACTCATTTTTATTGTGAAATCCACCTAGAAATTCATGGAATTTAACTAAAAATGGACGAAACTAGGGCTTGAGTTTTTGATATTTCAAATTGGGATTTGATGGGTCATTTAAGCTTGGATTTGAGAGTTCTTGGTATGTATGGACTCGTAGCATGATAAGAAACCCGTTGATGTGAAAATTTTTGAGATTCGAAAAGTGGGCCAGGGGCTCGGATTTTGCTAATTCAGAGAATTTTGATAGTTTTCGATTGCTTTTGATTGGGTATTGTTCCCTTAGCATATTGTGATGCATTCGCTCTGATTTTGGATATATTCGACGCGCGTGGAGTCCGATTTGAGGGGCAAAGGCGTCGCAAGCTAGAGATTTTGCCGGTTCGAGGTGAGTAATAATTGTAAATGATATTCTGAGGGTTTAAAACCCGAGACTTGCACATCCACGCCAGATAGCGAACGTGGGGTAGAGAACCGTTGGGGATTGTGACTCGGTCCATCCCGATTGATGAATTTACTGCGTATTTGACTAAAATTACTTGTTATCATCATAATTTGGGCGCTGATTGCCGTATTTGGGCTTCGTGAAAATTATTTGAACCCTTCGGGGATTGTTGTTGATAAGACCTCACCGATTTAAATATATATTTGAATTCAGTCATGTATTTTCCACTATTTTAAAAACTCCACCAAGTTATTATGCCTTAAATACTCGAAATGATATTTCCATAAAATATTTTGGGCTGAGCATCATACTTTATTGTTTCTCGAGTGGGCTACGTGATTTTGTTGACTGAGTAAGGTCGAGGGCCTGTATTGTGAGGATACTAATGGATCGGGCTGCACGCCGTAATGGTACTATATTGATATTGAGGCCGAGAGCCTAATTGATGCCACGATATGGCTTAATATTGCGCTTGGGCTGTAGGAGCCCCTCCGGAGTCTGTACACACCCCTAGTGAGCACCGTCGATGTTAAATGGATCGGGATGCATGCCGTAGCGATATATGGATCGGGCTGCACACCGCAGCGGTACCGGTACTATTTGATGTGTTTACTTTATTTCATTTGTCTGCCATTATATGCTGTTGTGCTTCTTCTCACAATATTCACCTGTTGTTCTGGTATTATCTGATAATCGAGTATGGTGCCTGAGAGGCGGACTTCTTATCTACACTATTTGTTTCTGCATTCATTTGCATAAATGTTGAAAAAGTGTGACGACCCAAAGGGTCATCACCGGATTTCTCTCTTTTTCTGCACTTCTGAGGCCTTGAAAACCTCTTTTTTACTTATCTCGATTTGCGTGCACAGTTCGGGCGCTTAGCCGAAAAGCTTATATATGAGTTCTATGTGAAAAATGGTGAATTTTGTTATTAAATTGCATAATATTGACTTCGGTCAATATTTTGGGTAAACGAACCCAGACGCGTGATTCAATGGTCCCGTAGGGTCGATAGAAAAATATGGGACTTGGGCTTGTGCCCGGAATCGAATTCCGAGGTCCCAAGCCCGAGAAATGAATTTTTGTGTAAATTTATTTTCTGGAATTTATATGGAATTTTGAAATGAAAATTGATCAGAAGACTATGGTATCGGGCTCGTATTTTGGTTCCGATGCCTGGTACAAGTCTTAAAAATGTGTTAAGCGCTTTCTGTGAAGTTTGGTTTAAAACGAACGTCATTTGACGTTTTCGGACTTAAAATAGGAAATTTGAGTTTTATGAAAGTTGAAAGAAAATCATGTGTTTTGCAGGCTTGATTCTATGTAAATGATGTTATTTTGGCGATTTGATCGCACGAGTAAGTCCGTAGGATATTTTTGAGGTTGTGTACATGTTTGGTTTGGAGCCCCGAGGGCTCGGGTGAGTTTTGGATAGGTGTCGAGTTATATTTTTGAACTTTGGAAAAATAGTTGCAGGTCAGGTCTGGTGTCTTCGCATTTGCGAAGGATTTATCGCAAATGCGAATCCTCCATCGCAAATGCGAGAAGGGAGGATCTCTGCTTGGGTCACAAATGCGACAACTTGTCCGTAAATGCGAGGGCCGCCAGTCGCAAATGCAACGTCGACTATCGCAAATGTGAAGTCTGCATTGAGGCCCAGTGTTCGCAAATGCGAACTAATATCTCGCAATTCCCAGACCTGCTGGGTTCGCAATTGCGAACCCAGTTTGCAATTCCCATGACTGAGGCCCAACAATTTCATACTTAGACAAATTTTAAACCCATTTTCTTCATTCTTTCAAAACACAAACTCCATAGGTGATTTTTCAAGCACAAACCTTCTTCCAAATCATTTGTAAGTCAACTTTTACTTAATTTCTTCAATCTCTAACATAATTAAACATGTTTTTATCTTAAAATCAAGGATTTCCATGGGTGAAAATGGGGATTTTGGGTAGAACATAGGTTTTCTTTAAATTGGGGATTTGGACCTCAATTTGAGGTTCGATTTCAAAACAAATCATAGATATGAACTCGTAGGGGAATGGGTAACCGGGTTTTGGTTCGAACCTCGAGTTTTGACCACGTGGGCCCGGGAGCATTTTGGGAAATTTTGAGCAAAACTTTGGAAAATTCAGTTTCATGCATTCAAATTGATTCAATTAGCATTTGTTGATACATTCAACTAATTTGTGACTAGATTCGAGCGGTTTTGTGGTGAATTCTAAGGGTAAAGCTATACTAGAGGCTTGAGTTGAGTTTGGAGCATTTGAGGTAACTGTTTGATCTAACTTTGGTTTGACGGAATAGGATTAGAGTATTATTTGTTAATTGCTAAATGTTGAGTACGGTGTATAGGCATGGTAACGAGTATCTATACACCGGTGTCTAGCATGACCATGGGTCCTTACTTGTGCTTATTTGGGATTCGGTAGTGACTTATCCTTGTTAATTGATGGTTCCTATATGATATGAAGAGAAGGAGAAGGAAATATGATTTGTAAACTTCTTGGCGCGTTGGCTCGATCTTTGACTTGATTATAGAGTAAGAAATGAATGTAAAAGAAAGAGATGTGATTATTCCCTTGCCGGGACGTGTAAATTATGGTTGTTGCTCCCTTGCCGGGAAATCTAACTGCTTAGTCATATTCTCCCTTGCCGGAAAACCACTTATATATTATGAAATAGGATCGTGTGGCACGCCGACCACTTATATATACTGAAATTGGGATCGTGTGGCACGCCGACCACTTATGTGTTATGAAATGGGATTGTGTGGCACGCCGACCACTTATATATTATGAAATGGGATCGTGTGGCATGCCGACCACTTATATATGCTGAAATGGGATCGTGTGGCATGCCGACCACCTAGATATGTTATAATATGGGATCGTGTGGCACGTCGACCACTGATATATGCTAAAAATGGGATCATGTGGCATGTCGACCACCTAGATATGTTATAATATGGGATCGTGTGGTACGTCGACCACTTATATAGACTATGATGGTTGATGTAGTTTCGTGTTTACTTCTAATAAGTTGCTTTCATCTGTATTTCCCCTACGCATGTCCCCTCCCCGTTTTAATAGGTATTTTTCTAATGTTATTTCGTTGCACTTGTATATATATCTGCACAGGTTGTTTTGGTAGGTCCTGTCTAGCCTCGTCACTACTTCGCCGGAGTTAGGCCAGGCACTTACCAGCACATTGGGTCGGTTGTGCTGATGCTACACTTTTGTGCTCTTTTGCACATATCACAGTACCAGAGCAGCTTTTGGACCACAGCAATAGGATATTGATTGGGAGTTGACTTCAGTCCAGGGACTTACGAGGTAGCCTAGCTGGCGTTCGCAGGCCGAAGTCCCTTTCCATGTTTTCATTTTGTTTTCATCGTACCGAGACAGACATTTATGTATTTTCTATTCAGACTTGTTTGTAGCACTCTGTAGTAGTTCGTGAGGTAGCGACACCAGTCTTGGGTAGAGAAATATTAACTTCCGCATTTTTGGGTTTTCAGTTATCTATGTTATAAAGACTTCTGTTTTATTTATATGACTCGTTATTATTATTATTGTTGGGTTGTTATCAGGAAATATTTAAATGCTTGGCTTGCCTAGCTTCGATAGTAGGCGCCATCACGAATCCCGATGGTGGGAAATCCGGGTCGTGACAAGTTGGTATCAGAGCTCTAGGTTACGTAGGTCTTGCTATTCACGAAAAAACTTGGTATAGTCTGAGGGATCGGTATGGAGACGTCTGTATTTATCCCCAGACGCTACGGAGTTAGCTAAAGTTTCACTTTTGTTCTTTCTTGTCGTGTGATTCTGTTTCTCAAATACTGATTGTCTTTCCACTATATTCTTTCGCAGATGGCGAGAACACGTGCTTCCTCTTCTACCGCACAGTAGCCCGAGCCCCCAGCTCCAACTCCTGCAAGAGGCAGAGGCCGAGGTCGTGCCAGAGGACGAGGCAGGGGAAGAGCTCAGCCCCGAGCAGCAGTCCCAGAGGTGGAGCCTCATATTCACTATGATGAAGAGGTTCCAGCCCTAGCAACTCCAGTGGGCCCAGCTCAGGTCCCAGAAGAGGCCATGGTCGCTTCAGATCTTCAGGACGCTTTAGTTAGATTGGCAGCCTTTATGCAGAGCGTCACTAGAGCAGATTTGCTTCCAGTAGCACCAGCCACTTTTCAGGCTAGAGGCGGGGTTTAGACTCCTGCTACACGTACTCTGGAGCAGGTAGCTCCCCAGGTTCATGTCCTAGTGGTTCAGCCAGGTATTGCAGTCCAGACCGGCGATATCTTCGGATGCTTTGTGGAGACTTGATAGGTTCTCCAAGCTCTTCACGACCACATTCAGCGATGCTTCATGAGAGGACCCGCAGGATTTCTTATTCAGCTGCAATGAGATCCTTAGGACTATGGGTATTGTGGAGACCAATGGAGTCGACTTCACCACTTTTCGGCTTGCAAGATCCGCCAAGACTTGGTGGAGGGACTATTGTTTGTCTAGACCAGCAGGGTCGCCAGCATTGACATGGGATCAGTTTGCAGAGTCATTTTTGGAGAAGTTTCTCCCAGTCACTCAGCGGGAGGCACTTCACAGGCATTTTGAGCGCCTCCAGCAGGGCTCCATGATAGTCACACAGTGTGAGACTCGGTTCATTGATTTGGCACGCCATGCGATTGTTATACTCCCCACAGAGCGAGAGAGGGTGCGGAGGATTATTGATGGATTGATTCAGCCGATCCGTCTCCAGATGGCTATGGGAGCCGGTAGTGAGATTTCTTTTTAGTAGGCGGCCAATGCGGCCCGTAGAGTTTAGATGGCTCTTGCACGGGGAGGTGGTCATGTGTCGGATAATAGGCCTCGTCATTCTGGTAGGTTCAGTGGTACCTCGTCTGGAGGTAGGAATTCTTATGGTAGAGGCCATTCACTAAGGCCCTTTCAGTCACCACTCCATGTTTCTCATGGTACTTCAGGTGGTAGTGGTTCTCAGCAGCATTATTCTGATCAGCATCCCATCAGCGCACCACCACTCCGTTATTCTCAACAGCCGAGGGCTTGTTACAATTATGGCGATACGAGGCACATTGCCAAGTATTGCCCTTGAGATTCTGACACCTTTCAGCACCAGAGTTCTCGTCTATGATTCAGGCACCGGAGGTTCCACAACCTACCCAGCCAGCTAGAGGCGCGGGTAGAGGCCATAGAGGTGGAGGTAGAGATCATAGAGGTGGAGCTCGGACTGCCAGAGGTAGAGTTCAGCCAGTAGCCAATCGTCCCAGAGATATGATTCAGGGAGGTGGGGCCCAGCCTCGTTGTTATGCTTTGCTAGCCAGGCCAAAGGATGAGTCTTCAGATGCTGTTATTACAGGTAATATTCTAGTCTGTGATAGGGATGCTTTAGTGTTATTTGACCCTGGGTCTACGTATTCATATGTGTCGTCCTATTTTGCACCCTACCTAACTATTCCTAGTGATGCCTTGGGTATCCCTATTTATGTATCTACAATGGTAGGTCATTCTACATTGGTCGACTGAGTCCATCGTTCATGTGTGGTAGTGTTTGAGGGTCTTGAGACCCGTGTTGATTTATTGCTCTTAGACATGGTGGATTTCGATGTTATATTAAGGATGGATTGGTTTTCCCCGTATCATGCCATCTTGGATTGTCATGCCAAGACGTGACCTTGGCTTTGCCAGACTTGCCCCGATTGGAGTGGAAAAGGACCCCAGGACATGCCACCCCCAGTGTTATTTCATATGTAAAGGCTCGACGCATGGTCGAGAAGGAGTGTTTAGCTTATCTGGCGTATGTTCGCGATTCCAGCACAGAGGTTCCTTCTATTGACTCTGTTCCTATTGTTCGGGAGTTCCCCGAGGTTTTTCCTTCAGACCTGCCGGGTATACCGCTCGATAGGGATATTGATTTCTGTATTGATCTGGCCCCAGGCGCTTAGCCCATTTCTATCCCGCCGTATCGCATGGCCCCTCCAGAGTTGAAGGAGTTAAAGGACCAGTTGCAAGATTTACTAGAGAAGGGTTTTATCAGACCTAGCGTTTCTCCTTGGGGTGTGGCAGTGTTATTTGTGATGAAAAAGGATGGATCGATGAGGATGCGCATTGATTACCGGCAGTTGAACAAGGTGACGATAAAGAACAAGTATCCACTGCCGAGGATTGATGATTTGTTTGACTAGCTTCAGGGTGTGAAGGTGTTTTAAAAGATAGACTTGAGGTCTGGCTACCATCACCCGAGGATTAGGGCGTCTGATGTCCCTAAGACAGAATTCCGCACTCGGTATGGGCATTACGAGTTTCTGGTCATGTCATTTGGGCTGACCAATGCCCCAGCAGCATTTATGGAGTTGATGAACCGAGTGTTCAGACCGTACTTGGACTTGTTCATGATAGTCTTTATTGATGATATTCTAGTGTACTCCCGCAGCCAGGAGGAGCACGAGCAGCACCTCAGAGTGGTTCTTTAGACTCTGAAGGATAGCCAGTTATACTCTAAGTTCTCGAAGTGCGAGTTCTGGTTGAGTCCGGTTGCATTTTTGGGTCATGTTGTATTAGTAGAGGGTATTCAGGTAGACCCGGAGAAGATTGAGGCAGTTAAGAACTGGCCCCAGCATCAGCTACTGAGATTCGGATTTTCTTGGGGTTAGCAGGTTATTATCGCCAGTTCGTAGAGGGATTTTCATCCATAGCAACCCCGATGACCAGATTGACCCAGAAGGGTGCCCAGTTCAGGTGGTCAGACGAGTGTGAGGCGAGCTTTCAGAAGCTCAAGAATGCTCTGACTATGATACCGATATAGGTTTTGCCCACAGGCTCAGGGCCTTATATAGTTTATTGTGATGCTTCCCGTATTAGGCTTGGTGCGATATTGATGCAGGATGACAGAGCCATTGCTTATGCTTCGAGGCAATTGAAGATCTACGAGAAGAATTATCCGGTTCATGATCTAGAGTTGGCAGCCATTGTTCATGCTTTGAAGATTTGGAGGCATTACTTATATGGTGTGACGTGTGAGGTGTACACTGATCACAAGAGTCTAGAATACTTTTTCAAGCAGAAGGAGTTGAACTTGAGGCAGCGGAGGTGGTTGGAGCTATTGAAGGATTATGATGTTACTATTTTGTACCATCCGGGGAGAGCCAATGTGGTGGCCGATGCATTGAGTAGGAAGTACGCCAGCATGGGTAGTCTTACTTATGTTCCGGTCAGCCAGAGACTGCTTGCTTTGGATATTCAGGCCTTGTCCAATCATGTGAGGTTGGACATTTCTAAGCCTAGTAGAGTGTTAGCTTGCACGGTCGCCCGTTCTTCATTATTGGAGTGTATCCGTGATCGGTAGTTTGACTATCCCCATTTGTGTGTCCTGAGAGACTCGGTGCAGCGTGGAGGTGCCATGAAAGTGAACTTAGATGATGATGGTGTTTTGAGGTTGCAAGGACAAGTTTGTGTGCCCAATGTCGATTGGATTCGAGAGTTGATCTTAGCGGAGGCCCATAGTTCTCGGTATTCTATTCACCCGGGCACCACGAAGATGTATCAGGACTTGCGACAGTATTATTGGTGGCGTAGGATGAAGAAAGATATTGTTGCATATGTGGCTAGGTGTTTGAACTATCAGTAGGTCAAGTATGAGCATCAGAGCCCTGGTGGTTTGTTTCAGAGGATTGAGCTACCCGAGTGGAAGTGGAAGAAGATTACCATGCATTTCGTTACTGGACTTTCGATGACTCGGAAGAAGTTTGATACTATTTGGGTCATTATTGATAGGCTGACCAAGTCAGCGCATTTTATTCCTGTTGCAACCACTTATTCATCGGAGAGGTTAGCTGAGATCTACATCCGAGAGATTGTTCGCCTTCATGAGGTGCCGGCATCTATCATTTCGGACCGGGGTGCACAGTTTACCTCGTGCTTCTGCAGAGCAGTTCAGCAGGAGTTAGGCACCCAGGTTCAGTTGAGCACACCGTTCCATCCTCAGACGGACGGCCAGTCCGAGAGGACTATTCGGATATTGGAGTATATGCTCCGAGCCCGTGTCATTGATTTTGGAGGTTCGTGGGACTAGTTTTGGCCTTTAGCAGAGTTCGCCTACAACAATAGCTACCAGTCCAGCATTCATATGGCTTAATATAAGGCGTAGTATGGTAGGCGATGTCGGTCTCCTGTCGGATGGTTTGAGTCCGGAGAGGCTCGGTTATTGGATACAGATTTAGTTCAGGAGGCCTTGGATAAGGTCAATATCATACAGGACAGGCTGCGTTCGGCTCAGTCGCGGCAAAAGAGTTATGCAGATCGTAAGGTTCGGGATATAGCTTTCATGGTTGTTGAGCGGGTATTGCTCCGAGTGTCGCCTATGAAAGGTGTGATGAGATTTGGTAAGAAGGGCAAGCTTAGCCCTAGGTTCATCAGTCCATTTGAGATTCTCGGTCATGTTGGAGAGGTGGCTTATAGATATGCCTTGCCGCCAAGCTTGTCAGCCGTGCATCTAGTGTTTCATGTGTCCATGATTCGGAGGTATCACGGCGATCCAACCCACGTGTTAGATTTCAGCACTGTCCAGTTGGACAAGGATCTGTCTTACGAGGAGGAGCCGGTAGCTATTCTAGACCGGCATATTCGACAGTTGAGGTCGAAGAGTTTTCCTTCAGTGCGTGTCCAGTGGAGAGGTCAGCTTCCTGAGGCATCGACCTGGGAGTCCGAGTCTGATATGCGGAGCCGCTATCCTCATCTATTTCCCGACTCAGGAACTCCTTTCATTTGTCCGTTCGATTACGAACAGTTGTTTTAGAGGTGGAGAATGTGACGACCCAAAGGGTCATCACTGGATTTCTCTCTTTTTCTGCACTTTTAGGGCCTTGAAAACCTTATTTTTACTTGCCTCGATTTGCGTGCCCAATCCGAGCGCATAGCCGAAAAGCTTATATATGAGTTATGTGTGAAAAATTGTGAATTTTGATATTATTATGCATAATATTGACTTCGGTCAATATTTTGGGTAAACAGACCCGGACGTGTGATTCAACGGTCCCGTAGGGTCGGTAGAAAAATATGAGACTTGGATGTGTGCCCGGAGTCGAATTTCGAGGTCCCAAGCTCGAAAAATGAATTTTTGTGTAAAATTATTTTTCTGGAATTAATATGGAATTTTTAATTGAAAATTGATCAGAAGACTATGGTATAGGGCTCGTACTTTGGTTCCGACGCCCGGTACAAGTCTTAAATATGTGTTAAGCGCTTTCTGTAAAGTTTGGTTGAAAACGGACGTCATTTGACGTGTTTCGGACTTAAATTGGGAAATTTGAGTTTTATGAAAGTTGAAAGAAAATCATGTGTTTTGGAGGCTTGATTCTATGTAAACGATGTTATTTTGGCGATTTGATCGCACAAGTAAGTCCGTAGGATGTTTTTGAGGTTGTGTACATATTTGGTTTGGAGCCCCGAGGGCTCGGGTGAGTTTTGGATAGGTGTCGAGTTGCATTTTTGAACTTTGGAAAAATAGTTGCAGGTCAGGTCTGGTGTCTTCGTATTTGCGAAGGATTTCACGCAAATGAGAGACTCGCAAATGTGAATCCTCCATCGCAAATGCGAGAAGGGAGGATCTCTGCTTGGGTTGCAAATGCGACAACTTGTCCGCAAATGCGAGGGTCGCCCAGTCGCAAATGCGACATCGACTATCGCAAATGCGAAGTCTGCATTGAGGCCCAATGTTCGCAAATGTGAACTAATATCTCGCAATTCCCAGACTTAGCAATTGCGAACCCAATTTGCAATTCCCATGACTGAGGCCCAGCAATTTCATACTTAGACGAATTATAAACTCATTTTCTTCATTCTTTCAAAACACAAACTCCATATGCTATTTTTCAAGCACAACCCTTCTTTCAAATCATTTGTAAGTTAACTTTTACTTAATTTCTTCAATCTCTAACATCATTAAACATGTTTTTATCTTAGAATCAAGGATTTCCATGGGTGAAAATGGGGATTTTGGGTAGAACCTAGGTTTTCTTAAAATTGGGAATTTGTACCTCAATTTGAGGTTCGATTTCAAAATAAACATAGATATGAACTCGTGGGGGAATGGGTAACCGGGTTTTGGTTCGAACCTCGGGTTTTGACCACGTGGGCCTGGGAGCATTTTGGGAAATTTTGAGTGAAACTTTGAGAAATTCATTTTCATGCATTCAAATTGATTCAATTAGCATTTGTTGATACATTCAAATAATTTGTGACTAGATTCGAGCGGTTTTATGGTGAATTCGAAGGTAAAGCTATACTAGGGGCTTGAGTTGAGTTTGGAGCATTTGAGGTAAGTATTTGATCTAACTTTGGCTTAAGGGTATAGTATTAGAGTATTATTTGTTAATTGTTAAATGTTTAGTACGGTGTATAGGCATGGTGACGAGTATCTATACACCGGTTTCTAGCATGACCGTGGGTCCTCATTTGTGCTTATTTGGGATTCGGTAGTGACTTCTCCTTGTTAATTGATGGTTCCTATATGATATGAAGAGAAGGAGAAGGAAATATGATTTGTAAACTTCTTGGAGCGTTGGCTCGATCTTTGACTTGATTATAGAGTAAGAAATGAACGTAAAAGAAAGAGATGTGATTATTCCCTTACCAGGACGTGTAAATTATGGTTGTTGCTCCCTTGCCGGGAAATTTAACTGCTTAGTCGTATTCTCCCTTGCCGGAAAACCACTTATATATTATGAAATGGGATAGTGGGGCATGCCGACCACTTATATATGCTGAAATTGGGATCGTGTGGCACGCCGACCACTTATGTGTTATGAAATGGGATCGTGTGGCACGCCGACCACATATATATTATGAAATGGGATCATGTGGCACGCCGACCACTTATATATGCATAAATGGGATCGTGTGGCATGCCGACCACCTAGATATGTTATAATATGGGATCGTGTAGCACGCCGACCACTTATATATGCTGAAATGGGATCGTGTGCCACGCCGGCCACCTAGATATGTTATAATATGGGATCGTGTGGCACGCCGACCACTTATATAGACTATGAGGGCTGATGTAGTTTCGTGTTTACTTCTAATAAGTTGTTTTCATCTGTATTTTCCCTACGCATGTCCCCTCCCCATTTTAATTGGTATTTTTCTGTTGTTATTTCGTTGCACTTGTATATATATCTGCACAGGTTGTTTTGGTAGGTCCTGTCTAGCCTCGTCACTACTTCGCCGGGGTTAGGCCAGGCACTTACCAGCACATGGGGTCGGTTGTGCTGATGCTACACTTCTGTGCTCTTTTGCACAAATCACGGTACCGGAGCAGCTTTTAGACCACAGCAGTAGGATATTGATCGGGAGCTGACTTCAGTCCAGGGACTTACGAGGTAGCCTAGTTGGCGTTCGCAGGCCGAAGTCCCTTTCCATGTTTTCAATTTATTTTCATCATACCGAGACAGATATTTATGTATTTTCTATTTAGACTTGTTTGTAGCACTCTGTAGTAGTTCGTGAGGTAGCGACACCAGTCTTGGGTAGAGAAATATTAACTTTCGCATTTTTGGGTTTTCAGTTATCTATGTTATAAAGACTTCCGTTTTATTTGTATGACTCGTTATTATTATTATTATTGTTGGGTTGTTATCAGGAAATGTTTAAATGCTTGGCTTGCCTAGCTCCGACAGTAGGCGCCATCACGACTCCCGATTGTGGGAAATCCGGGTCGTGACAAAAAGTCATTCTCAAAAGAGGTTTTAAAGTGAGCTAAGATATTTCTAAAGGTTTTATAGCTTCACTGCTTTCTCTCAAAAGAGCTTTTCACTGCTCCTATATAGCATGATGGTTTGCTTTATGTGATTTTTTACTGCTCAGTTGTTATTTACCCTTATTACTTATTGAGTTGGAGTACTCACTTTACTCCCTGCACCTCACGTGCAGATGGAGATATTTGTTCACCCGATAACGGGTTTTGACTGAGGACTCATAACTTTCTCGTGAAGTACCATTTGGTGAGTTAGCAAGCCTTATTTCAATGAATACATTATATTCAAATAATGTTTTTGCAGTGATATCAGGAGGTTCACTTTGTTCTTTTCTAAAATACCAAAAAATTTTAGCTGTCCAAATATGCCACATGATGATTACAGACAAATTTAACACCATAACAGAATCAGAATATTTTCTTGCCTTCTTAATCTTATCATTCCACCATATAGAGAAATTAACAATACCGTCAATGTCATTCCAATTAACAGGACTCAGTTTTCATATTTTTTTTAGATTCGAGACAATCAAAAAGCATATTTCTACTGTTTCATTTTCTAAGCCATATCTTTTACATTCAACATTAAATCGATGCACTCTTTTTCGAAGAATATTACTCACAGGTAAAATATTAAGCACACATCTTCTAAGGAAATATTTATGCTTATTTTTAATATTCAGAGCCCATAAATAAGTCCAAAAAGCTTTAGCAAAAGAATGACAATTAGATTGAGCAATATTCCTGCTATATTCACCTTGTTTGCCTACATTTTTTGCAGTATAATAACTAGATCTAACTTCGTAGTTACCGTATTTGGTATAGAACCATATTAATTTATCTCTGGAAGTAGTGATAAATAAAAAAATTGTCAAAATAGTATTTATATCATCTTCACAAAAAAGTCTATTTAATTCTCCAAATTTTCAAGTCCCAGATTCTAAATTTATAAGCTATGTCACTCTTAGGTCAAAGTTATCGTTAATAATACTTTTATAAGGTCTAAAATTAGTAGCATTCGGAATCGAAGGGTGTCTCCAAACATAAACATTCGCCCTGTTAGCAACTCTCCATCTAAATCTTTTTTCTAGTAATTCTCTACCCCAAATAATACTTCTCCAAATCCACGATGCCGATGAAGAAATTGTAGTATTCAATAAGGAGTTATTAGGAAAGTATTTACTTTTAGAACACGCGAAGAAGTAGATATGGATTAGTTAAAAATTTGCCATGCCATTTTAGCTAACACTGCTTGATTACCAAATAAGCAGATAACTACCTCCACCCATGAATTTTTCACAAACATCTTCCACTTTAACTGCTCTGAAACGACCACTTTAATCTTATTCACACACTACCTTCTATAATTTTTATGTTTATCCTTTGAAAACAAAACAATTATATTCAATACTATAAACAGTACATCAGAAAACGAATTGTGCAAGTCCAACTCCAATTGGAGTTTATGACTGTGAAACAACGGCAGATGACATTATCGAACGGTTACAAAAATTTGTGCGTACTGAAGAGGAAAAAGATCAATTGATTTTTCGGATATTCAGCCAAGCATGAATGATTGCGAAGTAAACTTGTTGGGTAAGGTAATATCTGATAAAAAGGCAAATTTTAATGGATTTAATAATGCTATGCCTTTAGTTTGGGGAAATCCAGTGGGTTTGCAGATTAAAGACATTGGATGGAATTTCTTCCGGTTCAACTTCAAAAATAAGGAGAATGAAAAAGAATATGATTTGGTGCACCGTGGTTATATGATAGATACCTCCTTAACGTTCACCCATGGGAACTATTCTTGAAACGCGAAAGAAACACTTCGCCCCGCTAGCAACGACGAAAGAAACACTTCGGTTAGGAATGACACCTTTAAAAGATCTGAAAAGAAAAGCGATGCCGAAACTAGTAGAAACCTTTTTACTTGGAAGAAGGGGCAGATTTAACTGATTCACAATATGGGAAAGGAATGGATGATTCTCTGGGCGTCGAGCAACATGGTTCAAGGGGGAAACAAGCTATCATATTTGAAGAGAATAATAATACAGTACACACTAAAAAAGATTATACACTCTAGTTTGATCATATGGATGCGACGAACTACGGTTTAGGAGAGAAACAATCTGCTGGACAAGATTCTTTTGATGGGAATGGTGTGAAGACATTGCAAAACATAGAGAAAGGAATGGAATCAAAAGGTTCACAATAGCTATCAAGTGAAAAGTCTTTTTCCGACGACACCATAGGAGGACGAGAGCGAGAATGTATTATTTGTTATCTCACCTTAAGGGATTACGGGGTTATATTGATGAGGATTGTAAGGACCCGATCGATCGTTTGCTTTATAGATTCCCGTTAAGACTTTCCATATGTAATTTTACTATTTTATGACTTGCGGGGATGGTTAATTTGATTTTGGAAGGGTTCGAGTTGAATTCAGAACAATTAGTTCCACAATACTGGCCTAAGGTGGCCAAGTTTGATTTGAGCCAATATTTCTAGTAAACGGTCTTGGAATCGGGATTTGAAAGTTTCAAAAGGTTCGTATGATAATTTTGGACTTGAGCATATATTTGGATTGAGTTTCGGATGGGTCGGGAGCCTTTCGGCGCTTATAGTTGAAAGTTGGCATTTTAAAGGTTTTCGAATGTCACGTCTCAAATTACCCCCTAGACGTGACTGGCACTCAGCTAACACCACTTGCTAGACAAACCATACTTTCATACCTTAACCATTAATTTACAATATTTGATTAATTAAGAGTATCCAAATAATTTGATAATTAATTATAAACAAATGGTATCTCAAATTATTAAATTAAAACTCTAGACAAAATTCTACACTAGACCATGGAGCATCTAAGAGAATTACAAAAGACATCACATGGATAAATGATAAAGACTCTTTTGGCAGCCTCCACGGACAATGCGGCGGCTCACCTCAATAACTGAATCAACTCCAGCGAACTCTTCATCTATTAGCTCCGTCTTCACCAATGGTATCTGCATAGACATGCAAAGAAGGAGTGAGTTATATGTAAATATAACCCAGTAAGATCCTCAACCCTCCACTTTAAATACTCTGGAACAAGTATTGGAAAATACAACGCACCACAATACGAATGATATAGTAAATATGATAATTATACAATAACTCAACATCTGTGTATCAACAGAGTTATTAAGAATTAACCAACAAGGATACCCACTAAGGATTTATCATGATTCCAGTAAAAGAAATTTATCAATACACCACGAGTCCCCAATGGCACCACAATGCCTCAAATATGTAACAGAGCATACACAATGCTCAAGTGATGTACAAAGGCATACACAATGCCCAAAATCATGGCGCACAGCCGTATCAAACTCAACATTATGGCGCACAGCCGTATCAAACTCAACATTATGGCGCATAGCCGTATCAAACTGAACATCATGGCGCACAGCCGTATCAAACTCAACATCATGGCGCACAGTCGTATTAAACTCAATATCATGGCGCACAGCCGTATCAAACTATAAAACTCAACCTTATGACGCACAGCCGTATCACACTATCAAACAACTTATAAAAGAATGTTTATTTTTTTACAAAATAATATATTTGCTGGTAGTCTAAGACCACCGATTCTGTCAAGCGCACGCTTGTCCCATCACATGGACCGGGCAGAAAAAACACATTTCAAAATAGGTTTTAGAAAAGCAGGCATCAAAGTTTAAAGTCTCACTTACGTTGCTAACAAGAAGTTTTTGGACCTTGCAACGTCTAAAACACCAACCAAACGACATTCAATGGCCTCAATCTATACAACATATAATAAACCATGTTACTTATACTAGTTGAGGTCATTTTGTATTTTTCCTCGGTTTCAGACTAAGGGCTAAATCTTAATATTTCACACCTCAAGTCATGAATTTAAATGGTAAAACTATGTGTCACTATTAGAATAAAATTTGATACTCAATATATGGCATGCTAATTACCAATGGACTAATCCTTGCTACACAATTGTTCAAAAGCTCATTCTGCTAAAAGAAATTATTTCCAACTATAATATGTTAAAGTATTTGTTTCATAAATGTGTGTAGCCTCGACATGGATAGTGAAGCTCAATACTCCTACATATATAAAACTAATTCAACATTGGATGCAAATATGTGAAATAGATTCCTTACCCGAGGTTACAAATTTGGTTATAAAAAAAATAATTCTAAAGAAAAGTATTGTCGGTTGTTGAAGAGTCATTATTAAATTCTATATCTTCTGCCAAGACCCATCTTTGATGTTCATTAGAAGATGGAATCGTTACTTACAC
Organism: Nicotiana glauca; assembly: GCA_026770625.1. Classification (NCBI taxonomy): domain Eukaryota; kingdom Viridiplantae; phylum Streptophyta; class Magnoliopsida; order Solanales; family Solanaceae; genus Nicotiana; species Nicotiana glauca. Next base: position 52,717 of record MU749569.1, on the reverse strand, counting down.
CAAGTGCTCAGTACTTAGGTCGACTCTAGATTGACACATCTTCATCTAACTAAATACAATCATGTATAGGTCACCTTGTTCTCAAGATTAATTTAATAAATATAGCTATAAGAATAATATAAGTCTATGCCTTATCACAGATGACTTGCCAATAATATTTCACTCTTCATATTTCTTAACTTCACGCCACTAACGAGATAGGCAAACTCCTTATGACTGCCGCCAACTCCCCTGCCGCTTTATACTTTTTGTTGCTTGTCCTTTAATAAATAAAATAATAATATTCTATTGCCCTAGGTCTTATAAAATAAGACAACACCAAGAATATAAGAATGGGCTTGGCCTTTTTTCCCCCATTTTTTCTCTTTTTATTTATAATCTTAATCAAAGTACACTAAATAAGTAGAGTAAATATATATATTTTTTAGCCATTAGCTATTTATTTTGTACAGAAATATCATAATAAATTCTCTTTTATTAGATTAATATTTGAACAAATAATTATAAATAGATTAATTCTTCAATCTCATAACTAATAAGTATATAAATAATTTTGGGTTATTACATAGAATTCTCTAAGTTTGACTTGAAGTAGATTTTGGCGTTATCAATGTCCGTTTGAGATTTTAAGCATTGTAATAGGTTCATATTGTGATTTATGACTTGTGCGTAAAATTGTGCGTTATTCTGAGTTGTCTAATTATGTTTCGTCGCGTTCGAAGTTAATTGAAATGAGTTTGAAGCTTAGATGTTGATTAATTCAGTTTTGAGATGTGATTCATGGTTCCGTTGTTATTTTATTTGTTTCGAGGCTTCGAGTAAGTCTATAATATGTTTACAGACATGTTGGTACATTTGGACAAATCCTTAATGGCTTAGTGTGTTTCGGACCACTCGGAGCAACTTGGAGTTGGCTGAAAATTGTTGGTGTGCTAGTGTGCTTTGCGATCGCGAATATCCCGCAATCACGAAGAATAAATTTTGGAAGTACAGCTGATTTCCCTACGTGAACGCGAAGAATGGTCCGTGATCGTGAAGGAGGACCTGGCTACTCTTTGCAAACGCGGAGACCCTATCGCGAACGCGAAGAAGACAGGAGAGGCGTGGGGCTGGTAGGCTGTTAGCCTTCGCTAACGCGATGCGTTGGATGCGAACGAAGGAGGAAAGGGTTAGCTGGTCATAGCTTGACAGTTCCCTTTATGAAGGAGATAAGAATACATCTTTTTTCATATGTCTACTATCCAGAGAATAAGGAGAAATACCATTAAGAGTTTTCAAACTGATGATGGTCGTTGGATTTCAGATCAAATAAGTATTGTGGAAATGATAGAAATTTTTTATACTTATCTGTTTAAATCTACTAGACCATCAGATCTTGAGCATATTATTCCTTGTGTCGATTTCTACTAATGAGTCAATGACTATGAGACTAATAAGAGATGTATCAGATGCTGAAATTAAGAAGGCTACTTTTTCAATGCATCCTTTAGAAACTCAAGGTATTGATGGAAGAACTTCACTTTTTTTTCTAGAAATATTGTCATAATATTGGTAAAGATGTTTGTGAAGAGGTTAGAAGTTTCTTTCATTTAGGATATTTGATTCTAGAATGGAGCCAAACTTTAATTATTTTTATTCCTAAAGTTAAATGTCCTATCTCTGTGACTCAAATTAGACCTATAAGTTTGTGCTCAACTATAACGACCCGACTGGTCGTTTGTCTTTTAGAACCCCGTTCCTCCAAATAAAACTCCCCATGCTCGCTTTAACCAATTTACAACCTGTGGAGATGATTGGTTCGGGATTTAGAAGATCTCGGATTGAAATATACACATTTAATTCTTTAGGATTTTCTTAAAAGCCTAAGTTAGACTTTGGTCAATGTTTTGGGCAAACAGGCCCGGATTCATGTTTTGACGGTTTTGGAGGGTCTGCGGGAAAATATGGGACCTGGACGTATGTCCCGAATCAAATTTCGAGGTCCCTAGCCCGAGTAGTGAATTTTTGTTAGAAATTGTTTATCTAAAATATTAAGGATTTAAAAAAAACTAACTAATGATTGATTTCATGGGTATCTGGCTCGTATGTTGATTCCGAAGTCCGGTAAGAGTCCGAAATATCATTTAAGACCTACCCGCAAAATTTGGTGTCAATCTGAATAGTTTAAGGGCGTTTTGGCCCGTTAGAGGAAAATTAAGAACTTGAAGTTCATAAGTTTGATTAATTTGGTTTTAGGGGGTGATTCCTAGATTAAACATTGTTTCAGGTGTTCTGAAGGTTTGACTAGGTCCGTCTCATGATTTCAGACTTGTCGGTATGTTTGGGCGGGGCTCAGTGTCAAACTGACGAGGCTCGAGTAAAGTGAAAATTTTGAAAAAGAACTGAAGTTTGTTGCTTCTGTCATAACCGCACATGCGGTTGTTGGACCACAGGTGCAAAACCGCAGAAGCAGTCCATTAATCACAGAAGCGGCCCAGAGCAAGGAGGCCAGGAACCGCAGAAGCGGCTCCCAAGCTGCAAAAGCAGCTCCGCAGGTGCGTCCTTGTGACTGCAAAAGCGGTCCCAGCCTTTTCACCCTATTCCGCAGATGCGGTCCCTTTCTCGCAGGTGCGGGACTGCAGATGCGGAAATCACTTAACCAGTGAGGTTCATTAAGGACGGGTTCCAAACTCATTTTTGACACTTTTCACTCCTCCATTGGCGATTTTTGAGCTCTTGAGAGAAAATCTTCACCAAGTGTTTGGAGGTAAGTTAGTTCTAACCATTTCTAGTTTATTTCTTATGTTTTAGGTAGATTAAACACTAGCCTTAAGGTGAAATCATAGGGTTAGAGCAAAAACCTAGGGTTATAATAAAAGTTAGATTTAACCACGAAATTGGCTATGGAATAAATTAGAAATCATATATTTTTGATCCTTAGGATGTAGAGAAGAACGTCCTTCAAAAAATCTTGGAATCCGAGAACGTGGGCCTGGGTCGGATTTTAGGAAACTTGTGTTAAGAGTTGGAAAATTTCTTAAATAGCTACAATTGGATCTTGTGAGTCAATATTAACTAGTTCTTACTTCGTTTAACTAATTTGGGATCGTTCGGCTCCGAATTGAGGGCTTGGACTCGTTCTTTGAATTTATAAGTGCACTTTGAAGCAAGATGAGTCTCCTTTCTAACCTTGTAAGAGGGAATTGTCCCTATAGGTATTATAATTTAATTAATTTTCATTATATGCGGGGGATACTTACGTACTAGGTGACGAGAGTCCGTGCGTAGCGGCTATTATGTTAAGTTCGGGTAGTCTACAACCCATAAGCATGCTCTACGTGGAAGTCTTGTATCTTGATGATAAATTCGGATAAACTATTTTGATTAAGGTAAATGAGACTAGTAAAGGAACCTTATCCTGTTTGGTCTTTTAAAAAAGAATATTGGGTATTCCTATGAATAACTACTCCTTAAATATATATTGTTGTTTGCTTTTTGATGAGTTTATTTATATTTGACCACGTCGCATGGTTGATTCGCGAGCGAGGTTATAGATGCATATATGGTTCGAGCTGTTCGACCCTCGGCAATGCACAATTTATTTTTATGTTGGATCGGGTCGTGCGTCCCACGGTGTTACTTGCGTATGTTTCCCTTAGCATTTATCTGAAGACTGAATTTCATATCTGCTTGAAATATAGGTGAATATCCACGAAAGTACTTAGCAAAGAACTATTACGCCATGATTTTAAAAATGCTATTAACTTGTGCAATCCATGTTATTTATAAATTCTTCTCACATTATTTGACCCTAGTAAGTGTTAAGTCGACCTCTCGTCTCTACTTCTTTAAGATTAGACCGGATACTTACTGGGTACATATTATTTATATACTCATACTATACTTATGTCCTTAATTGTACAGGGTCTGAAGCAGTTGTATCTGGTTATCAGTGTGGTGCGTATACCTGAGCGGGTTCAAGACCCCTACGGTGAGCTGCTTTCCTTCCATGCCGTTCAGCAGCCTGAAGAAGTCTTTCTTATGTATTTTGCTCTATATTCAATTTCGGACAGTAGGATAGTGTGATTCTTTTGTATATTCTACTAGTTGCCCACATCTTGTGACACCAGGTCTTGGCACATACATTAGTAGACTATATTATTTTGGGGTTGTATGTTTATCATGAATTAAGTAATCGTTTCTTATCTTATTTCAACTTAAAGAATTATTCCAACTATTTCGGGATAAAAGTAAATGAAAGTTTAGTTAGTATTTTCCGCGTTGGCTTGCCCGACAATGGTGTTGGGCGCCATCATGACCTATTGTGGAAATGGGTCGTGACAACATGGTATCAGAGTAGTAGGTTCGCGTAGGTCTCACAAGTCATGGGCAAACCTAATAGAGTCTTGTAGATCGGTACGGAGACGTCTGTATTTATTTTTGAGAGGCTATAGGGTATTAGGAAGAACTACTCTTCATTCATTCCTATCGTGCAGTGCTTGGTATACTAAATTTCCCTCTTCTATTCTCTCACAGATGGTAAAGACACGCACGGCTGATGCTTCAGACCCAAGTAAAGCTACTCCCTCCGTTGCTCGAGGCCGGCAGAGGCCGGGGGACGGCACCGGCCCGTGATAGGGGATGAGGGCATCCCAAAGCTATTCCAGTGGTACCATCAGTAGATACTCTGGGAGATCCTATTATCAAAGAGCAGGGCGAGGTGCCCGCAGCTAAGCCCACCCCCGCAGACTTTATGATTGCACTGGGAGTTCAGGAGGTTATGGGCCATATGCTTTGGTTTATGGATTCTATGACTCGGGATGGTTTATTTCCAGCAGATCCAGGTACATCACAGGCAGGAGGGGGATCACGTACCCCTACTTCTCAGGCTCCTGGACATGTAGTTGCAGTATATTAGACTCCGAGTGCATTACCCGCAGATGGAGGCCAGCCAGTTGCTCCAGTGGCGTCCTATCTCAGACCAGTTACGGATGGTGGTCCACAGAAATTATTGGATGGATGGACCAGGCTTCACCCTCCTATATTCGGGGGTGAGTGACATGAGGATGCCCAGGACATCATCGACAAGTGCAGGGACAGACTGCATAACATGAGGATGTTGGAGCCACATGGAGTTGACTTCACTACTTTTCAGCTGGAGGGTAGGGCCCGTAGATAGTGGCAGTCCTATGTTCTTGGCAGGCCAGTAGGTTCTCCTCCCCTCACTTGGGATCAGTCTAGTAGGCCCCCGTATTCAACACCACCACCTCCCCGAGGTGCTCCAGTGAGACCTTATTTCAGTGCGATGCCAAAGGGTTCTTACCGTCCGCCACCTAGTTAGGGTTCTTCCAGCGGGTATTATGGTCGTCATGGTTCTCCTAGTTCTTATTTCAGTGCCATGCCAGAGAGTTCTTATCACCTACCAGCCATTTAGGGTCCTTCCGGTGGACATTCGGGACACGGGGCTCAGACTTCAAGGCAATAGGCTATGGCGCAGAGGAGCTGCTACGAGTGTAGAAATATGGGTCATATAAAGAGGACCTGCCCCAAACTTAGGGGCAATGCAGTACAGCAGGGTCAGCAGCCTATGGTTTCAGCACCAGCTGCCCCGCCACCTAGAGTTGGAGGGCAGACCGGTAGGGGCCGTCCTAGAGGTGGAGTCCAAATAGGGAGAGGTCAACCAGCTACTGCTCAGCCAGGTGGAGGCCACCAAACCGGCGCTCCAGCCAGATTTTATGCTATCCCAGCCAGGCCAGATGTATTGGCCTCCGATGCCGTCATCACAGGTATTATTTCCATTTGTGGTAGAGATGCTTGGTATTGTTTGATCCAGGGTCCACTTATTCATATGTATCATCTCTGTTTGCTCATTTCCTTGTTATTCCTCCTGCACCTTTGGGCACTCATGTTCATGTGTCCACTCGTGTGGGCGACTCCGTGGTTGTAAATCGGATCTACCGATCATATGTGGTTACATTCTGTGGTTTTGAGACTAGAGCAGATCTCTTGTTGCTTGACATGATCGACTTTGAGGTTATCGTGGGCATGGATTGGTTATCTCCATATCACGTCGTCCTAGATTGTCGTGCCAAGACTGTTTCACTAGTGATGCTAGGTTTGCCGAGGTTGGAGTGGAAGGGTTCCACAGTTGATATCCCTAGTCAGGTTATTTCTTTCTTGAAGGCTCGGCATATGGTCGAGAAGAGGTATTTGGCTTATCTAGCTTATGTTCGAGACACCACCGCAGAGTCTCTGAAGATTGATTCAGTTCCCGTAGTTTGAGTGTTCGTCGATGTGTTTCCTTCTGATCTTCCTGGCATGCCATCGGATCATGATATTGATTTCTGTATCGCCAAGGCTCCAGGCACGCAGCCTATATCAATCCACCGTACCGTATGGCTTATAAGGAGTTGAAGGAGCAGCTCGAGGAGTTGTTAGCCAAGGGGTTTATTAGACCCAGTGTATCGCCTTGGGGTGCACCGATGTTATTTGTGAAGAAGAAGGATGGGACTATATGGATGTACGTTGACTATCGCCTGTTGAACAAAGTCACCATCAAGAAAAAGTATCTGTTGCCTCATATCAATGATTTGTTCGACCAGTTGTTGGGTTCGAGGGTGTTCTCTAAGATAGATTTGAGGTCAGGGTACCATCAACTGAAGATTCGGGACTCGAATGTTCCGAAGACTGCATTCCGAACTAGTTACAGCCATTATGAGTTTTTGGTGATGTCCTTTGGCTTGACTAATGCCCCAGCAGCACTTATGGATTTAATGAACAGAGTTTCAGGCCTTATATTGATTCCTTCATCATCGTCTTCATTGATGACATCTTGATATACTCATGTAGCTTGGGGGAGCACGAGCAGCATCTGAGAGTAGTGCTTCAGACCTTGCGAGAGTAGAAGCTATATGCTAAGTTCTCCAAGTGTGTGTTTTTGCTAGATTCAGTGGCATTCTTGGGACATATTGTATTAGGAGAGGATATTAAGGTGGACCCCAAGAAGATTGAGGCAGTTTAGAGTTGGCCATGCCATACTTCGGTGACCGAGATCAGGAGTTTCCTGGGGTTAGCAGGTTATTACAGGCGATTCGTGCAGGGCTTTTCATCTATTGCGTCACCTCTGACCAGATTGACCCAGAAGGGTACTCCTTTCCATTGGTCCGATGATTGCGAGGCGAGCTTCCAGAAGCTCAAGACATCCTTGACCACAACACCAGTTCTTGTGTTACCTTCTTGTTAAGGGATGTATATAGTGTATTGTGACGCTTCGCACGTTGGCTTGGGTTGTGTATTGATGCAGGAGGAGCGAGTTATTGCATATGCCTCCCGTCAGCTGAAGGTTCAGCAGAAAAATTATCCTATTCACGATTTGGAGTTGGTGGCAATTGTTCATGCTCTTAAGATATGGAGGCACTACCTGTGTGGGGCGTCATACGAGCTTTATACTGATCATCGTAGCTTGCAGCATTTGTTCAAGCAGAGGGATCTTAATTTGAGGCAGCGTAGGTGGTTTGAGTTACTGAAAGATTATGACATCACCATTCTTTATTATTCGGTCAAGGTGAATGTGGTCGCGGATGCCTTAAGCAGGAAGGCAGAGAGTATAGGTAGCTTGGAATTCATTCCAGCAGAGGAGAGGCCACTAGCTTAGGACATTCAGTCATTGGTTAACAGACTAGTAAGGTTGGACATTTCGGAGCCCAGTTGGGTTCTTGCTTGTATGGTTGCCCAGTTTTCATTTCTGGGGGAGATAAAGGCCCGACAGTTCGATGATCTATATTTGGCGGTTCTTAGAGAGACAGTGCTTCAGAGAGGTGAAAAGGAGGTTTATATTGGCGAGGATGGTGTTTTGCGGCTCCAGGGTCGTTTATGTGTTCCTAATGCAGATGGCCTAAGGGAGAGGATACTAGAGAAGGCACACAGTTCACGGTATTCCATCCACCCTGTGGCTACAAAGATGTATTGTGACTTGAGGCAGTATTACTGGTGGCAGAGGATGAAGAAAGACATAGTGGAGTATGTGGCGAGGTGTTGAATTGCCAGTAGGTCAAGTATGAACATTAGAAACCGGGTGGCCTACTTTAGCAGATGCCTATACCAGAATGGAAGTGGTAGCGCATTACCATGAATTTTGTAGTTGGGTTGCCGCAGACCTTACGGAAGTTTGATTTAGTATGGGTCTTCGTTGATAGGTTGACCAAGTCAGCCCACTTTATTCCAGTTGTGACTACTTATACAGTAGAGAGGTATGCTCAGATTTATATTCGGGAAATAGTCTGATTGCATGGTGTGCCTGTTTCCATTGTATCAGACAGAGGCCCTTAATTCACTTCCCATTTTTGGGGAGCCGTTCAGAGTGAGTTGGGGACCCGCGTAGAGCTTAGCACGGCATTCCATCCTCAGAACGACGGGCAATCCGAGCGGACGATTCAAATTTTAGAGGATATTCTTAGAGCCTGTGTGATTGACTTTTGAGGGCAATGGGACCCGTTCTTGCCCTTGGCGAAGTTTGCATACAACAACAGCTATCAGTCCAGCGTAGAGATGGCTCCATACGAGGCTTTATATGGTCGCCATTTTCGTTCTCCTATCGAGTGGTTCGAGCCTGGCGAGGTTAAGCTATATGGTCTAGATTTGGTATAGGATGCCTTGGATAAGGTAAGGTTGATTCAGTAGAGGCTTCGCACAGCTCAGTCCAGACGAAAGAGTTATGCGGATCAAAAGGCGCGTGATGTATCATTCATGGTTAACGAGAAGGTTCTCTTGAAAGTCTTGCCGATGAAGGGTATTATGAGGTTTGGGAAGAAGGGCAAGTTGAACCCAAGGTTTATTGGCCCCTTTGAGGTGTTGAGACGAGTTTGGGAGGTTGTCTATGAGCTTCCTTTACCCCCCAGATTATCAGGAGTTCATCCAGTTTTTCATGTATCGATGCTTCGAAAGTATCATCTATCCCATATGTTAGACTTCAGTACTATTCAGCTGGATGAGAGTTTGGGTTATGAGGAGGAGCCAGTTGCTATCATTGATAGGCAGGATTAACAATAGAGTTCCAAGAGGATTTCTACAGTGAGGGTCCAGTGGAGGGGCCAACCAGTCAAGGAGGCGACCTGGGAGTCCGAGGTGGACACGCGGAGAAGATACCCTCATCTATTCAGCACTTCAGGTACCATTTTATGTCCGTTCAAGGATAAACATTAGTTTAATAGGTGGAGGATGTAACAACCCGACCGGTCGTTTGCCTTTTTCGAACCCCGTTACCCCAAAATAAAACTCTCCGTGCTCGCTTTAACCAATTTACGACTTCCGAGGATGGTTGGTTCGGGATTTAGAAGAGTTCGGATTGAAATATACACATTTAACTCTTTAGGATTTTCTAAAAAGGCTAAGTTTGACTTTGGTCAATATTTTGGGTAAACGGGCCCGGATTCATGTTTTGACAGTTCCGGAGGGTCCGCGGGAAAATATGGGACGTGTCCGTATTCCTGGAATCGAATTCCGAGGTCCCTAGCCCGAGTAATAAATTTTTATTAGAAATTGTTTATCTAAAATATTAAGGATTTAAAAAAATAAATTAATGATTGATTTCATGGGTATCGGGCTCGTATAATGGTCCAAAGCCTGGTACAAGTCTGAAATATCATTTAAGATCTACCCACAAAATTTGGCATCAATCTGAGTAGTTTAAGGGCGTTTTGGCCCGTTGGAGGAAAATTATGAACTTGAAGTTCATAAGTTTGATTCATATGGTTTTAGGGGGAGATTCCTAGATTTAGCGTTATTTTGGGTGTTCCGAAGGTTCAAGTAGGTCCGTCTTGTGATCTCAGACTTGTCGATATGCTTGGCCGGGGCCAGGGAGCCCCAAGCATCAAACAAACGAGGCTCGAGTGAAGCGGAAATTTTGAAAAAAGGACTGAAGTTTGCTGCTTCTATCATAACCGCACCTGCGGTTGTTGGACCATAGGTGCGAGACCGCAGATGCGGTCCATTAATCGTAGAAGCGGCCCAGAGCAGGGAAGCCAGGAACCACAGAATCGGCTCCGAAGCCATAAAAGCGGCTCCAAAGGTGCGCCTTTGAGACCGCAGAAGCGGTCCCAGCCCTTTCGCCCTATTCCGCAGATGTGGTCCCTTTCTCACAGATGTGATCCCTTGACCGCAGATGCAGAAATCACTGAACCAGTGAGGTTCATTAAAGACGGGTTCCAAAACCATTTTTGACACTTTTCACTCCTCCATTGGCAATTTTTGAGCTCTTGAGAAAAAATCTTCACCAAGTATCTGGAGGTAAGTTAGTTCTACCCATTTCTAGTTTATTTCTTATGTTTTAGGTAGATTACACTAGTATTAAGGTGAAATCATGGGGTTAGAGCAAAAACCTAGGATTCCAATAAAAGTTGGATTTAACCGTGAAATTGGCAATAGAATAAATTAGAAATCATATATTGTTGATCCTTAGTATGTAAAGAACAACTTCCTTCGATTGGGCCCGGGGTCGAATTTTAGGAAACTTGCGTTAAGGGTTGGGAAATTTCTTAAATAGCTAGAACTCGATCTTGTGATTCTATATTAACTAGTTCTTACTTCGTTTAACTAGTTTGGGATCGTTCGGCTCCGAATTGAGGGCTTGGACTCGTTCTTTGAATTTGGAAGTGCACTTTGGAGC
>MU749569.1:9037-40708 GCA_026770625.1 Nicotiana glauca | reverse complement strand
GGGGAGGGGGGGCTACCTACGTACTAGATAACGAGAGTCCGTGCGTAGCGGCTATTATGTTAAATTCGGCTAATTTGGGACCCATAAGCATGCTCTACGTGATATTCTTGTATCATGATGATAAATTCGGATTCGTATAAACTATTTTGATTAAGGTAAATGAGACCAGTGAAGGAACCTTATCCTGTTTGATCTTTTAAAAGAGAATATTGGGTGTTCCTGTGAATAACTACTCCTCATATATATATTATTGTTTGCTTGTTGATGAGTTTATTTATATTTGACCGCGTCCCATGGGTGATTCGTGAGCGGGGTAATAGATGCATCTATGGTTCGAGCCGTTCGACCCTCAACAGTGCACAATTTATTTTTATGTTGGATCGGGTTGTACGTCCCATGGTGTTACTTGCGTATGTTTCCCTTAGCATTTTTCGGAGGACTGGATTTCATATCTCCTTGAAATATAGGTGAATATCCATGAAAATACTTGAGAAAGAACTACTATAATATGATTTTAAAAATGTTATTAACTTGTGCTATCCATGCTATTTATAAATTCTTCTCGCATTATTTGACCCTAGTAAGTGTCAAGTCGACCTCTCTTCTCTACTTCTTTGAGATTAGATGGGATACTTACTGGGTACATATTATTTATGTACTCATACTACACTTCTATAGTTAATTATACAGGGTCTGAGGCAGGTGTATCTGGTTATCAATCTGGTGCGTATACCTGAGCGGGTTTGAGACTTCTATGGTGAGCTGCTTCCCTTCCATGCCGTTCAACCGCCTGAAGAAGTCTTTCATATGTATTTTTGCTGTCTATTCCATTTCGGACAGTGGGATAGTGTGATACTTTTGTATATTCTACTAGTTGCCCACAGCTTGTGATACCAGGTCTTGGCACACACATTAGTAGACTGTATTATTTTGGGGTTATATGTTTATCATGACTTCATTAATCGTTTATGATTTTATTTCAACTTAAAGAATTATTCCAACTATTTCGGGGTAAAAGTAAATGAAAGCTTAGTTAGTATTTTTTGCGTTGGCTTGTCCAGCAATGGTGTTGGGCGTCATCACGATCTATTGTGGAAATGGGTCGCGACATCAACTGCTTATAAAATTATTCCTAAAGTGTCAGTGGCTAGAATGTTAGAATTTCTTCCTATGATTATCTTACCAAATCAAGCAGCTTTTATGGGAAACAGATAGATTACTGATAATGTAGTGCTTGCTCATGAGTTTATGCATTTGCTTACAAATAAAAGAAGAGAAAGAGAGAAATTTATGGCTATGAAACTTGATATGTCCAAAGCATATGACATAGTTGAATGAATTTTTGTTAAGGAAATTCTTTTAAGAATGGGATTTGATAAAATTTATGTGGGTTGGATAATAAAGTGTATTAGTTCAACAAGTTATAGATTTCACATTAATGGTGAAGTAACTGGAATGGTTAAGCCAACAGAGGATTAAGATAGGGTGACCCATTATTACCATATTATTTTTTATTTGTACTGAAGGTTTATCTACTCTCTTAAAAATACAGAAGATAGGGGTCAAATACGAGGCTTAAGATTGGCTAGGAGTGGACCTCGTGTATCCCATTTACTTTTTGCGGATGATTCTTTAATCTTCTGTTCAGTTGATACTCAAAGTTCTAGGTCTATTGAAGATATATTAATGTTACATGCAAAAAATTCTGGTCGAGTTATTGATGTTGAAAAATCTGCTATTTATTTTAGTAAGAATACCATATAGGCCGAGAAAGAGGAAATTTTTTCAGTATTGGGACAAAGCCAAGGAAATCAAATGGGAACGATGCTTTGCAGGTTCTTCAAGATGGTTGAAACATTATTCGAAGATATATTTACAGTCACTCAAAAAGATTTGGATGGTAAAAAGTTCGATAGAGGTATGTCAATTTATCATTCTTCCCCCGCTGTAATTCAATAATTTGTTTATGCTCTATGTTAGTTGTTCTTGTCAATTTTTTCTTCTGAATTGTTAATTAAATGAACTTTACACTATGTAAAAATGCTATATGTAGATGTGAATGACGCCCAATAGTGTGATCTAGTGGTCAATAAAATGAGTAAACAACCATGACGTTTCAGGTTGACAAAAAATATTAGGTGATTTTCTTCTCATTTGCCTAAACCTTGGTAGGTAGAGTTATTCAGTACTGTGCTGGTGGAAGATAACATGTACTCGGTAAAATAATTGATATATGCGCAAGCTAGTCCTGATAGCACTATCATAAAAAAGATTTGAATGATTGATGCATCACCCCAGTTGATGTCCTAACTTTGCATTCAATGATAATATTCTTGTTCTGACCAATCAATTTTTATCTCAAGGGGAAGTGATAATATGGTCATGTTACACGTACAAACTTTATATAATTATTATGCTAATATGGTTGATGCTTCTTCTGTTATTGATGCAAATAGTCCTTCAGCCAATCCTTCAACATCAGGAAAAACTATGGATGATGATGAAGGTGTTCAAGATTATCTGATTTGGTCTACACTAGGAGAGCATCAACAAATCAGTAGCAGGAATATTAATGAACTCCCATTCTACTTGCAAAAGTCACCAGAAACCCTCACAAAGGATTTTCTACCTTTTAGTTGGTGGAAGAGCAACTCAAATTAATTTCCTATTCTTTCAGCCATGGCTTGAGACGTGTTAAATGTGCCGATTTCAACAGCCGCATCAGAGAGTACGTTTAGCCAAGCAAGGCAGCAGCTAGGAGATACCCATCATTCATTGGACATCAACGCTTTGGAAATTCTGGTATACTTCAGAGATTGGGTAAGATCAAAACGGCAAAATCAAGAGCGTGCCGAGGTAGATGAAGAGGAGGACTAAGAAATTGGAAATATAATTATTTATGGTTCCGATTCAACCAATGCCGAAAACCTAGAACCTCATGTTAACATGGAAGAACTTACAAAAATAACGCAAAATATGTGATGTATTATTTTTTATTTCTTATAGGTATTGTAAAACTTTTAATTTGCAAGTTCAAAAATAAAAAAATAAAAAAAGAACTTGCAAATTAATTTGATGTATTAAAAATATAAAATGAAAGTCTTCGGAGTTTGTTCCTTACATATTGCCTATTTGGATGTGTGTGTAAAATTTCAGGTCATTCGAACGTGGTTTGTCACGACCCAAAATCCACTAAGGGTCATGGTGGCGCCGAACACAGCTTTCGGCAAGCCAACCAAATTATTTGATGAAGTTCTCATTTTAACAATCTTGAAAACTAAGATTTTCCTTTAATTTTTATAAATTAAAAAAAAAGATAACCGCTTCAATTCAAATTAAATAATAAGCAATTAATACAGAATACTTCAAAAACCATCTTAGAACCCGGTGTCACAAGTGCATGCGCATTTACTAAGAAGGAAATAAAATACAACATCCGTCTGGAATACAGCGGACAGAAAGTAAATACAATATACTAGAAGGGACTATACTAGTTGTGGGCCATCTCGAATAATGCAACTCACCTAGTCCCAGTATCATCCGTGCTGCTACGCCTAATAGGTCACTAATAACATATGAGCATGTGCAACAAAAATGCACGGAAGTGTAGTATGAGTACAAAAATAACGTGTACTCAGTAAGTAACCCATCTAATCTCGAAGAAGTAGAGACGAGAGGTCGACTTCGATACTTACTAAGGGTCCAATAATGTGATGTCAATAATACAATAAATCGTGAATTTCTATAAACATAATTTTTATCCAATAGAAGGAAACAAGTAAACACTTATTTCTTTTATAGGAAATTTTCAAAATTCCTTTTCATTATTTATCCAAATATTCTCAAGTCAGGAAGAGGCAATAACAACGTTAATAAGTTCAGGGCAGCAATACAAGCATGCGCAAATCATGCCGAGGTGCACGGCACGATCCAATAGAAAATAAAATGTGCAATGCCGAGGGTCGAGCGGTGTGAACCATAGATGCATCTATTTAATCTGCCGAGGCATTCGGCCCGTTCCAAAAATAAACACAGAGACAGTCAATCAAGAAGTCCACACAGAGTAATTATCCAATAAAAACAAATCCTCTTTTAACCATATAAGAAAAAAATAAAGTTTTATCTGATTAGAAATTTATCCTCTTTTATCCAATGAAAACAAATCCTCTTTTACTAATTCGATGTGATTTAAGCATTCAAGCGATAAATAGGGTCACAATTAGTCCATGTATAGCATGTTTTTGGGTCCTAGACTACCTAGACAATAGCATAATAGCAGCTATGTACGAACTCTTGTTATCTCGTGCGTACGTAGCCCCCACAAATCGGAGCCAATATTCAATTAATTCACCTATGGGGACAATTCCCTCTTACAAGGTTAGAAAAGAGACTCATCTCGCTCCGAAGATCCATAACCGGCATTCCACGTTCTTCCGAAGACTCGAACCGATGAACAAAGCTCCAAAGCTAGCCAATAATGATACCAATCAATTAAAATATACTCAATTATTCATTACAACCCAATTTATAACAATTCCTAACCCCGATCGAAAGGTTGACGAAAACGCCCTCGGGCCCACGTGCTCGGATTTCCAAAATTTTTGAAGATTAAGCTTACCCATGACTCCATGAACTCAAATATATAATTTTTTTCTTAATTTCATACTCAAAATCGTGGCCAAATTCCAAGAATATCAATTTTCTAGGTTTTCCCTCAATCCCAAGTTTTGTACAAATTTCTATATATAAACCTTGTATTTAACTAAATTTAACATAACTTACTTATCTCATGAAGAATGACGGAACCACCTCTCCAAGAACTCCAAAATCGCCCAAGATGTGAGTGAAATTGAGCAAAAATGACCTTGAGCCCGTATTAAATGAACCTCAATGCCCAGTGATCTGCGGTCCCGCATCTGCAAAGAAAGGGTCACATCTGCGAAAAAGGGTCGAAGGGGCTGGGATTGCATCTGTGGTCTCCAGGCCGCATCTGCGGAGCCGCTTCTACAGTTCCTGGCCTGGGCCACCCTGGGCCGCTTCTACGATGGGAGAACCACAGATGCGGTTATGACAGAAGCAGCAATCCTTCAGCCTTCTCAAAATTTCCAAATTCGATCCGTTAACCACCCGGATTCCACCCGAGGCCCCCAGGACCCCAACCAATCATACCAAACAGTCCCAAAATACATTATGGACTTGCTCGAGGTCTCAAATCATATCAAACAACGCTAAAACCGCGAATCGACCTCCAATCCAAGCTTTATGAACTTTAAAATTTCAAACTTCTACTTTCAATGTTTAAACCAATCAAATCACGTCCGATTGACTTCAAATTTTGCACGCCAGTCATATTCTACATCACGGACCTACTCCAACTTCCGGAATCAGATTCCGACCACGATATCAAAAAGTCCACTTCTAGTCAAATTTCTCAAAAACCTTCAAATTTCTATCTTTAGCCAAATGACTCCAAAATGACCTACGGACCTCTGAATTCACTTCCGATCGCGCTACCAACTCCAGAATCACCATACGGAGCTATTCACAGACTCGAAATTCCAAAGGGACATTGATAACACTGAATTCACTTCAAGCCAAACTTATGAAATTTCTTCCAAAAATACTAACTTCCACAATATGCGCCAAAATGCTCTCGGTTAATCCAAAACCCGAACCGGGCATACGCCCAAGTCCGAAATAATCATACGAACCTGCTAGAACCTTCAGATCCTGATTCTGAGGTCGTTTACTCAAAAATCCCGTCCTAGTTAATTCTTTCAACTTTAAGCTTCCGAAATGAAAATTCTCTTCCCAAATCAACTCCGAACTTCCCGAAATTCAATTCCGACCATGCGTACAAGTCATAACACCTGAAATGAAGCTCCTTATGGCCTCAGACTGCTGAACGACATGCTAGGGATCAAAACAACCGGTCAGGTCATTACATTCTCTCCCACTTAAACATGCGTTCTTCCTCGAACATGTTGAGAACTACACTGAAGAAGTTTGAAATCACTGTTTAACATCTCATGCACCTTCCCGTGCTACCACAACTCATTTGAGCACATTAGCTCGATCAATTCTGAAGATATTTCCTTTTATTCAAGCAAATAAGCCTTAGAGCCCAATTCCAACATCCGAAATTCTATGCCCGACATGTTTCCAACATACGCTTACTGTATCAACAACTACACGCAACCCCAAACACGACTGCATACCTTAGATGAATTCAGAACTTGCACCACTTTACTCACAGGACCACAATAACATTTTCTGATCAAATTAATCGAAATTCCACGAATCTGATGCTCTCATTGCAACTCATGACCTACATAGGCCTTGCTCTAATTCTTACAATATCGCCATGACGGAAGAGATGTGTAAAAATTCATAACCGACGGCCGAATCAACAAATCATTGGGTCTATACTCCTGACAAGAACCATCACCTCATTCTGAACCAAATAATGGTCTTAGCTCCTTAATATACTTCATATTGTAAGATTTCACTTATCCTAAATCCAATGATCTTGTCTTACCCAGTACGAACTGCTCAGGCAATAAGCCACCCCGTATATAATAAAAATTCTCATATGAGGCCACAATGTGCCAATAGGCTACCAATTCGAATGCGATACAAAAGGAAAACGAACTCTTGAAGGAACTACATAACCCACGCACTAATACGGACTTTCCTTAGAAAATAGGAAGCAAGGCATATAAAAATAGCATATAGAAAACTATACTCAACATCTCATTATTGCGGTGTGCAACCTGATCCAAATAACATACCCATGGTGGCGTGCCACCCGATCCACACATAACACTCACCTAAGGAGATGCATATCGAGCTAAATTGCTCATTACAATAAAATACCATATTTTGGTCACAAGCACGTTGAGTGCATAATACCATCCCTGAGGGGACATATAGCGTTATAAGTTACAAAAATCAAGCACAATTGAGGTGCAATATACGATCTGAATTTCGTGAGCCATCCTGCCCATATAACCTCATCTCTACACGGAACCTTAACACATAAGAAATTCACCAAGCCGTCTCACAACTCATATGACGCAATACATCACTACATGAAACCGTTGACGATGAAATAACACCCTGATTACTCCTCAATAAGGAGCGCATTACTGAAATGAACACGTTTGGCCTGATATAGAGCCCATATTCACATTTGAGTCCATCCACCGACCTCAAGCTGATTCTGGTCGCACTGACTAGGCTAATAACCTTTCCAAGGTCCATAATAACTCTCCTTTCTTTCATAATGCATAAGAAAATTCATCATAATCGAAGAAATCCTCCACAGCCCGTAACTCAATAGACTGAGTGCCCTCCATATATATATTCTCAAATCAATGATGTTATCACAACCTTCATACTTGGTTTAAGTCTTTAATCAATCAAGTGACTACCTGCCATACTTATTCAATCTTCCTGTGGGACACACTCCCACAACCTACCATAACAAATAACTGGGTCGTGCCTCCAAATCACCGGCCGCACTAATGCTGAAAAGCGATCAAGAATCATTTACTAGGATGTAAAGCCTTTTTCAAAAAATAATGATCTCAGGTGACGCTGAAGACAATACCAACTTACTTGCTCATCTGAGCTCACAACATCCTTGTTAACACTGAATTGCAACCTTGATCCTTACTTCAAATTCCATACCACTCACTGCACCCAACATGCCAATATATGATAGAACACGGCTTTCATCATAGCTCCGGAACCACTATTAGGTTAACACTTCATCATATAAAACTTTCCACTCAACTCACTTCAGGAGAACCATAGCAATACATAAGTGAATTCTCATAACGGTAGAATATGCAAATCTCTAAGCAATGGTATAAGCCACTGTAGCCCTTACGGGATCCACCTACACATAACGGTCCATAACACTAGAGTACTTCTGAATAAAATCAATTACGGCTGCCAACAAGTCTCACACGTACTACCACAGTTCACTTGCATAACTTAATCACGCTGAAAGAACTGGTTACTACCAGCAACATGCTACTTCGACTATGGATAACCAATCCCTCTTCTACCAATTTATCCTTGATTGCCATGGAAATAATGATAACTTCATTCAACACTTAACACACTCCATCCGCACTCATCCTGAGTGACCCTAAATCACGAGACCATGCTGTCTCAAATCACACGAACCATTCCTACCTCCCAATTGATACCTTGTAAGTCAAAACATCTTAGAACATTCTGTGCCTCTTCTCATAGGCTGCTACCACGCTAGATTCTTAACCGTACCTATAGGCTCGAAATCATTACGCACCACACTTTACCCCTTTTAATCCACTAGAACCGTTGTTGAGAGCTACCCGTTCTAACTTGGCCTCGAATATAATAAACTCCTTGAATCTTCTATCACATAAATACCCTCTCGGCGAAGCACCCGGCTGAATCACTTCCTTTGGAACCCGCATCTATACAAAGCACGAATCTTGATTCCTATCCAAATCTGAACATGAGCCAATAAGGCCAACCATAGCACACCTTTAACAATTCCCTGCTCAATTTACCACTTATGGTCCTTCCCGTAGCTGAAATAGCCCATCCATATGCTAATAACCAGAAACCTCGTAAGTAGTTAGCCATGCAACCCAATCATAGACGGTGGGACTCTCCCACTTAGCTCGAAGCCACTATTACACAAATCTGGAGTTCATCAGGATTCTTAATCTCTTATTGACATAACCTTGCGCAATCAACCGCCGAAATTCTCGAAACATTTCTACAAAAACCCTTTTTTTATACTCTAAATCATCAACGACATTCGCACGACCGATCCCTTTGCTATATAACCAATAGAATTCTTCGCAGAAGCCTCGCCAACCACCTGACCGCTAACCTACTCACAGGAATAACCCACCTGTAGAAATCACTCCCCAACATCTTCCAAAGCTGTTGTACAGGGTACAATCACTATGACGCCAATAGCCCATCCTGAGTCCAAGCTCACTCTCCAGCTGCACAACTCCATTCACCCCACGTGGACATCAATTAAAAGCACGGCAACATTCTTCCAATTCAAAGTTATGTTGTATCCTTCTTCATTCAAGCAGCTCCTTCCCGTTATATCAAATCTCTTGCTGCATAGTAGCCCATACTTCAAATTAAATCCATAGACCCTAATCACCAATATTCTCAAATCACTCCAAACTCTCCTTAAGGTACGTGGTCATCCTAATGCAAAGCCCATATGCAACTTTGCCACTCTCCCACTTTGGCGGAACTCATCCCCTTAATCGACTACTCGACCCTTGGCCTCTTATTCTCGGCCTCCTAGAAATTTTAGCCACCGCCTGACACTTCCCACATGTCTTTCCTCATCTTTTGCTGCTCAGTTGCTGCCTTAAATAAAATCTATCTTTGTGGAACCTGAACCCACAATTGCTGCTAACTTTACACCTTTCGGAAAATCATCTTTCTCATACCGTTGACATTAGAAACATTGATTCAACCCTGAACTACCTCACCCAGTGATATCTGACAGTCGCGTTTCTGATACTATTTCACAATAGCTTGCCCCAAAGGCGAATTGTAGAAGATCGCAACACCGGCGAACTTATTATGTTCAATTAGGACAACGATATCCCCTCATAGAAGAAAGCTTCACCACTCTCGCACATACCAAGTGTCATTACTCTACCAACCCACATCTGACCATTTTTAGTCCGATTGCCTTTCCCCTATCGGAAATAAAATACTGAATCTCTAGATTACGCACTGAGTAAACCTCTCTTCAAGTCATTCACTGCCCCGACACATGGGCAAACATCCTACCATCATATCACTATTGCGGAGCAATTTTTCATAAGCATCATACCAACTTGTGCCTAGCCTCAGAGCCCTCAGAAGTACTGCTACTGGGCTAAAACAATAAAATATCCTTCTACAAAACGACGATAATAATTCGATCAGCTATACCGAGAGAAACATCCTGTATCATATCTGTAGTACCATTACGGTTCTTCAATTCTTGATTTATAACAAGCAGTTTGTGTCGTATAAGATTGAGTAGGAATGAATTAAAGGCATAAGCCTCCAAGGATCAAATTGCACGATAAGAAATCAAGAAGGGAAGTAATCCTAACAGTCCTGCAGCTTCCCAAGGATAAGTACAGACGTCTCTGTACCGAGCCGCGAGACTCTACTAGACTTTCTCATGACTCGTGAGATCCTAGGAACCTAGTGCTCTGATACCATGTTGTCACGACCCAAAATCCACTAAGGGTCGTGGTGGCGCCGGACACCGCTGTCAGTAAGCCAACCAAATTACTTGATGAAGTTCTCATTTTAACAATCTAAAAACTAAGATTTTCCTTCGATTTTTATAAATAACAAAGAAAGATAACCGCTTCAATTCAAATTAAATAATAAGAAATTAATACAAAATATTTCAAAAACCATCCCAAAACCTAGTGTCACAAGTGCATGAGAATTTACTAAGAAGGAAATAAAATACAACATCTGTCCGGAATACAGTGGACAGAAAGTAAATACAATATACTGGAAGGGACTATACTAGCTGTGGGTCGCCTCGAATATTGCAACTCACCTACTCCCAGTATCATCCGTGCTGCTACACCCAGTAGGTCACTAATAACACATGAGCCTATACAACAAAAATGCACATAAGTGTAGTATGAGTACAAAAATAACGTGTACTCAGTAAGTATCCCGTCTAATCTCGAAGAAGTAGAGACGACAGGTCGACTTCGACACTTACTAAGGGTCCAATAATGTGTTGTCAATAATACATTAAATCATGGATTTCTATAAACAACATTTTTATCCAATAGAAGGAAATAAGTAAATAATTATTACTTTTATAGGAAATTTCCCAAATTCCTTTTCATTATTTATCCAAATATTCTCAAGCCAGGAATAGGCAATAACAACTATAATAAGTTCAAGGTAGCAATACAAGCATGCGCAAATTATACCGAGGGGTATAGCCCGATCCAACAAAAAAATAAATTGTGCACTGTCGAGGGTCGAACGACGCGAACCATAGATCTAACTATTTAATTTGCCGAGGCATTCGGCCCGTTCCAAAAATAAACACAGAGACAGTCAATCAATAAATCCACACGGAGTAATTATCCAATGAAAACAAATCCTCTTTTAACCATTTAAGAAAAAAATAAATTTTTATCTGTTTAGAAATTCATTTACTAATTTGATATGATTTAAGCAATTCAACCTATCAATAGGATCATAATTAGTCCAAGTATAGCATGCTTTTGGGTCCTAGACTACCCGAACAATAGCATAATAGTAGCTACGCACGGACTATCATCACCTCGTGCGTACGTAGCCCCCACAAATAGGAGCAAATATCCAATTAATTCACCTATGGGGATAATTCCCTCTTACAAGGTTAGAAAGGAGACTCACCTCGCTCCGAAGATCCATAACCGGCATTCCACGTTCTTTCGAAGACTCGAACCGATGAACAAAGTCCAAAGCTAGCCAATAATGATACCAATCCATTAATATATACTCAATGATTAATTACAACCCAATTTATAACAATTCTTAACCCCGATCAAAAAGTTGACAAAAATGCCCCCAGACCCACGTGCCCGAATTTCCAAAAATTTTGAAGATTAAGCTTACCCATGACTCCATGAACTCAAATATATGATTTTCTCTTAATTTCATACTCAAAATCATGGTCAAATTCCAAGAATATCAATTTTCTAGGTTTTCCTCAACCCCAAGTTTTCTACAAATTTCCATGTCTAAATCCATATATAAACCTTGTATTTAACTCAAAGCTAGCATAAGTTACTTAGCTCATGAAGAATGACGGAACCACCTCTCCAAGAGCTCCAAAATCGCCAGAGATGTGAGTGAAATTGAGCAAAAATGACCTTGATCCCGGATCAAATGAACTTCATTGCCCAGTGATTTTTGCATCAGCAGTCAGGGGACTACATCTGCGAAAAAAGGGCCGCATCTATGAAAAAGGGGTGAAGGGGCTGGGGCCGCATCTGCGGTTCTTGACCTGAGCCACCCTGGGCCATTTCTGCGATGGGAGAACCGCATCTGCGGTCCCGCATCTGTGGTCTAAGAACCACAGATGTGGTTATGACAGAAGCAGCAATCCTTAGGCCTTCTCAAAATTTCCAAATTCGATCCGTTAACCACCCAGAATCCACCCGAGGCCCCCGGGACCCCAACCAATCATACCAACCAGTCCCAAAATACATTACAGACTTGCTTGAAGTCTCATATCATATTAAACAATGCTAAAACCATGAATCGACCTCCAAAGCAAGCTTTATGAACTTTAAAATTTCAAACTTCTACTTTCGATGTTTAAACCTTTTAAATCACGTCCGATTGACTTCAAATTTTAGACGCCAGTCATATTTGACATTATGGACCTACTCCAACTTCCGAAATTGAATTCCGAACCCAATATCAAAAGGTCCACTTTCGGTCAAACTTCTCAAAAACCTTTAAATTTCTATCTTCAGCCAAATGACTCCAAAATGACCTGCGAACCTCTGAATTCATTTCCGATCGCGCTCCCAACTCCAGAATTACCATACGGAGCTATTCATAGACTCGAAATCCTAAACAGACATCGATAACACTAAAATGCACTTCAAACCAAACTTATGAGATTTCTTCCAAAAATACGAACTTCTGCAATAGGCGCCAAAATGATACTGGGCTATCTAAAACTCAAACCAGGCATATGCCCAAGTCCGAAATCATCATACGAACCTACTGGAACCTTCATATCCCTATTCTGAGATTGTTTACTCAAAAATCCTATCCTAGTTAATTCTTTCAACTTTAAGCTTTCAAAATGAGAATTCTCTTCCTAAATCAACTCTGAACTTTCCGAAATTCAATTCCGACCACGCGTACAAGTCATAACACCTAAAATGAAGCTGCTCATGGTCTCAGACTATTGAACGACGTACTAGGACTCAAAATGACCGGTCGTGTCGTTACATGGTTTGATAGATGTTTTGATCAAAAGCTTAATTTGGAAGTTTTTAGAGTTCTTAGGCTTGAATATGATATGATATTGTTGTTTCGATGTTGTTTGAGATATTTTGAAGATTTGCATAAGTTTGTATGGCAGTATATGACTTGTTTGTGCTTTTGGTTGAGGTCCCGGGGGCCACAGGGTGATTTTGGATAGTTGATGGAAAGATAGGAATTTGGAAATGGCCGCTGAAGTTTTAGGACTGCTGTCATAACCGCATGTGTGGTTGGCAGGTCACAGGTGCAACCCCCGCAGAAGTGGAAAATTAGTCGCAGAAGCGGAAGTGGCCAAGGAAGGATGGAACCACAGAAGCAGTTAAGGAACCATACCTGCGATAGTGCAGCTGCTGGTTGTACATCGCAGATGTGGAATTTGAGGACTTAAGTGAAAAACGCGGGTGTAGTCCTCTAGACCGTAGAAATGGGACTACAGTAACGGAATTTGGGTCGCAGGTGCAAAAAGCCTAGGCTAGAAGGTGTAAAAGATTTCCTTCGTTATTTTGAGCTATTTCTTCACCATTTCAAGTCGATATTGGAGATTTTTGCGAGATTTTGAAGAGGGAATTCAAGGGAGCTTCATTGAGGTAAGATTGTAGAACCTAAAACTCGTTTCTATGGTGTTATTTCACAGATTAGGCTTGTAATTTATGGGAATTAAATGTTAAAATTAGGAAAACTAAGGCTTGAGATTGGAGACCTTTGAGCAAGGATTTGAGGAGTCATTTATCGTCGGATTTTAATATTTTTGATATGTATGAACTCGTGGGGAGATAAAGAGTCTATTGATGTAAATTTTATCGAATTTCGAGATGTGGACCCGAGGGTCGTGTTTGGTTAATTTTGGGATTCGCGATGTATTTTGATTGTTTTCAAGTGGGCTTTGTTCCCTTAGTATTTTTTGATGGTTATGTACTGATTTTGATTAGATTTAAGGCAATTGGAGACCCATTCGAGAGGAAAAGGTGTCATGGGCTGGAGTTTTGGCTTGGCTTGAGGTAAGTAATGCTTTCAACCTTGGAACTGCGGGTTCGAAACCCCGAATGATGTGTTCTATTATTGTTATAAAGTAGACGCTATTCCAAGTGACGAGCGTATGAGTGTGCACCGTGTGAAATACGGTCTAGATCATTCCAGAGCATTGTTTAGTGGTTATTTATTATCGATATCTGTGTTATGATTATGTGATCTAGTTGTTGAGTTGTAAACCATGTTAATTATCATGTTAAGGCTTCACACCAATACTGTTGAGACCCGAGAGGTCGTTCCTTGCTATCATGCCATTATATTCATGTTTACTTTATACTCAGTCTTGTTCATGCATATTATACCATGCCTCAGTCTCGTTTGTTTCTATTTGATAGATATTATCAATGTCCGGGCCTGTATTATGACATCTTAACCCATGTGTATAAGACTGGGGAGTATTGATTGAGTAAGGCCGAGATCTGAGTATTCATTAACAGTATGGGATCGGGCTGCACGCTTCAGCAATGATATTGATCATGCGTTCATTGGCATTGATATAGCGCTTGGGCTCAGAGAAGCCCTTTCGGAGTCTTTACACCCCCAGTGAGCGCAGTAGATGATTATACTGAGGGATGGATTTTCCTGGACATGGATTTGTCCGAAGTACTATACCAGGAGATAGATCTTCTTTGTGAGGCTGGATTGGCCTGTGTCCTCGGTACTGGATGACTACGGTCAGTGATGTATATTCCTGGATGGATCTTCCCTAGGCCGAATGGCCATATACAATACTGAGTGTTGAGCACTTGTAAGTAGAGATGGTGGAAACATTGATCATGCTAGCTGTGCATTGGTACATATATGAAATCTCTGAGTATTGAGCTCTTTACTGATCAGTTGCTTCTATTACTGTTGAGTTTATTTGAATTGTATGCATGTCTACATTTCTGTTCCTTTTACTGTTAAATTGCATGTTGAGGTTTGGTCTGTCACTACCTGTCAGTCCATAGGTTTGAGTTGTTACTTACTGAGTTGGTGTACTCATGTTACCCCCAGTACCTTGTGTGTAGATCTAGGTATCTCGAGGCACGGTGGTGGCTATTGAGTATATTGTGCGGGCTTTCACTTGGAGATTGCGAGGTAGCTGCTTGGCGACCACAGTTCTGCCTTCTCCTTCCCTATATTACCCTATTTTTACTTATGACTTGTATTCATACTATTCTGGACTTGTATTTCAGGCAGTTACCTGAGTTTTGCTCATGACTAGTGACACCAAAGGTCGGGAATTATGTTTCATTTTGCTGTTTTAAATATTTCTATTATTAATGTTAAATTATGTATTGAAAATTGATGTTTTTCATAAGCAAATAATTGGATAAAATGGGAAAAAGAAAATAAGTGGCTGGCCTAGTTCAACGATAGGCGCCATCAGATCGTGTCGAATTTTGGGTCATGAGATAGCCTGACTAATATAATTCTAATTTTGTGATTTATATTAAGAATCATAAAGATGGTACTTGAAGTTACTTGAAGTCTCCATGATTTGTGTTTAACTTACCTTGGCGAATTATTTTCATCAAGAAACATCAAGTGCCTTTTGATACGAATATATGTATATTCATTAGAAAACCAACTTGCTATATAGAGGCTTTTGGAATGTACCGTTCATGAATAAGTGAGCCCCTTCAAATATTTGATCTTATAACCTTATCTATCTGAAAGTATTTATGAAATTTCATCAATAAGATAGCTCATCTATTAACTAGATCTAGAAACTAGTTGTCACGATCCTAGTTCACCTTCCGTGAACTATCGTGACGGCACCTAGTCTCTACGACTAGATAAGCCTAATAAATTGCGGAAAAGAAACAACGGAATAAAACAAATAAAAACTTGCGGAATAAACATACTGGAGATTAATGATGGAGCTCGGCATATACAATACAAACTCTCAAACTGAAACTACAATTTCCCAAAATCTGGAATCTCAGAAAATCACAAGCTGTGGAATAACTACAGTGTTCTAACTCCAAAGTGTCTAACCAAAAGCAAATACAGAAGGGCTAATACTATGAGAGAGAATGGAAAGGGACTCCTCGGTCAGCGAGCGCGACAGATATACCTCGAAGTCTCTGATGGATCACCTTGCCTCAAGAGTAATAGGGCTGAGTCGAAGTATCTGGATCTGCACATAAAAACATGCGCAGAAAGGGCATGAGTACACTACAGCGGTACTCGGTAAGTGCCAAGCCTAACCTCGGTCGAGTAGTGACGAGGAAGGTCAAGGCCCTACTGATTATAGCTAAAAAACGAGATAAAACAGTATAGAATATGACAATATAATTAAATGCTAACAGTATGAAGTAACACATGATAATAAGAATAACAACTACTATTATAAAGACAGAAGTAATCACGGAAAGAATACAGCTCCATATAGAGATAATAACCAGGGATCTCCTAGGATACCGTCCTGTAGTCCCAAATATAAATATTTAGTGGCTCTCCCGGGATACCTTCCCGTAATCCAACTCATGTTGCACGAAATCTACCAGAATCCCGATTCGTAGTCCAAAATGTAAATGCCCAGTACTGGGGGAATCTACCGGGTGTAGTCCCGTAGTTCCAATATAAAAGTGCAGGGGGATCTACCGGAATACAAATCCGTAGTCCCAAAGTAAACAAGCAGGGGGATCTCCCAAGATATCTCGTAGTCCCAAAGTAAACACATAGTAGCAACACGAAGAATACTCAATTCAATTCAAATTTCATGCCAAGGTAAAATAGGTAATTCTAACCTAGCATGCTGCACACAATCTAAATAAGGCAGTTTGAGCAAATAAGCAGTTAAGTCAATTAGACATGCTTCCCTAAGCTAACAGCAGGCTTAAATTGCAAGTAGTATAAATAGGAAAGAAAACACAATTTTAATTACTTAATGAAAATAGGATTTTCAACAATTAGCACAAGTACGCACTCGTCACCTCACGCACAAGGCATGTCAAATATTAACAATACCAAATCATAAGGGGAGTTCCCCCACACATGGTTAGGCAAGCCACTTACCTCGGATCGACTCAAAATCAACCCGAAACCACGCTCTTGCCACGAGTACTCGAGTCCAAATGGCCCAAATCTATTCAAATCAATTGTATAATGTAAATAAAACTTCAAGTAACGAATTTCACTAATTATTTCTAAGCTAATTAATACACGAATTTAGGAAAAATGACCAAAATTCCTTTGCCCATGTCTCGAAATTGGGTAAAATTTAAATATTCGGAATCCTTACATTCTCACGAGTTCAATCATACCAAAAGTACCAAAATCGGAGCTCAAATGGTCCCTCAAATCACCACTCAAAACTCTCCAATTAACCTAGCCCTAACCCCCAATTTACCACTAATTTTCCTTTAAATTTCATACTTAAAATGATAAAAATTACCACAATAACAAGCTTAAGGACCAAATACCTTACCTCAATGAATCCCTCTGAAAATCTCCTTTGAAAATGCCCCCCAAAGCTTCTTCCCGTTTGAAAAGAGATGAAAAAATAACTCAAATTCGCGAAGGCATCTATTTATATGTTTTGCCCAGCAAATCCACTTCTACGGCCATGGGGCCACCCCTGCAGTCCCGCTTCTGCGGAACTAAAGTTGCATCTGCGACAATTCATTAAAACCCTAGCTTCCGCACCTGCGACCATTTTTACGCAGATGCAGTGTCGCTTCTGCGATGAAGCGCCCGCTTCTGTAGTCCGTGCTGGCTCACTCTTCTCTACTTCTGCGTTGTTAGCTGTGAGCACGTGATTTTTCCTATACGAAATACTCCTATAAAATTCCAAAAAAAAAATAGATTTTGTTAATTATATGCCATTTTAGGAATTTTTGTAAAATTTTATGCATTTTGTGCATGTTTAAGTTTTATTTAATTCATAAAAAATATAAAAATACATTTCATTTAAAATTTATTTTTATATTTTTAGGTTAATCAGTAAATTAGTTGTTTTACAAAAATAGAAAAAATCACAAAAATGGCCATTTTTACATATTTGAATTTTAGCCTTTAAAATTAGCATTTTTCCTTAGTTTTAAGTTAATTAGTTCTTTTAATGTTAAAAATAAATAAAGAATTTTAATAGATTGATTTAGGATTTTAATTGAAGTTAAAAAAAAGAAGAAAAAAAAAGAAAAGGAAAATAGGAAGAACATATTTTTGGTCTTGTTTTTTTTAAAATTGGGCGAACTCCTAAAGGCCCAAATTAATTTTAAAACCACAACCCAATTCCAATACCACTACCCAAATACTTATTATCCTTTACCCTACCCCTACATATAAAAACACAATTTAGAAACCAAAAACAAAGACCCTAGATCGATGGAAAGCAAAAAGCGGCGGATCTAAAACGATCCCCCCCCCCCTCGTTCAGTGTTTTCTTCAGCAGAACACCAGAAGTAAAAAAAAACTCCTCCATTCCTTCTAAAATTACAAGAAAATAACGGGACTCTTCGCTCATAGAAGAAGAAGAAAGCTTTCCCTCATTTCCGTCTCATCTTACTCGTCTTTCATTGTCCGTGACAAATCGCGGATCTGGACGGAAGTGAAAATAAATGTGGCAATATTTTAAATCTTTGTTGATAAATGTCTTGAACAAGACCATGTGGAAGCCCTTCTAGAAGCCATTAGAAAGATGGCAAAATGTATTTGTAAAGTAGAAAATGCATTTGCCACTTTCTTGCCAGGCACAACAAGTCTTCATGCAAATGAGGCTATAAATAGCCATTACCAATCACTCCTTTCTCATCAATTATAATAAGCAAGACAAAGAAATCCTTCTACTGCTTTCCTTCTAATTTTTGCCTTCATAAGCTTTCCTTTGTTGTTTTTTCTTCTCAAAGTTTAGTAGTCTAATTTCTTTTATTCCCCCTTTTAAATAGCTGGGTTGTAATATTTAATTTTGTTGATTCCTGTATTCTCTACCTAATTAGAGATAGGCTTATTTAATCGAGGAAAAATATTTCACATTGCTGAAATAGTTTCTTAGGACAGTGTGATAATAGGCTAAATTGTATAGTTTGGCCTACGTTCGGGCTCTAACTTAAAGATGCTTTACTGTTGTAAGTGTGTAAATAATACAAATGTTGGCTCTAATGGTGACTTTTATGTTTTATAGAAGTGAAATAATCAAATGAGAACTTATGATGGTAATCCGGGCAAAATTTGGAATTAATGGACGAAAAAAAGGAGCAAAGCTCGTTGGCAGTGGAAAACCCCACTAGCGCGGGCATTAGCGCGCCCGCGCTAGTTCAGCAATCCAAAACAGAATTAAACCCCACTAGCGCGGGCAGTAGCATGGCCTTAGAATGCCCGCGCTAGTCCAGTTGCGGAAACAATATTTTAAAAAGGGCAATTTCGGAAGTCCAAGCAAATCCATACAAACTATAAGAGGTTTAACAAGTTCAATAGAGAAGGGGGTTCGAGTTTTTGAGAAGAAGCAAGAGAGGCAAGGAGGCAACTTGGAAAATGATTTTTATCTCCCTACTTTATTCATCTATCAATGACTATGAATTCTTTTGTCGTTTTTATCATTGTTATAAGTAGTTAAATATTTTAATCTAAGGTTTTGGTGAAACCCGTTGGGGATGACTTGGTTGTCATATTAATATAGTTTTAAATTGGCTGTTAATCTCTATTTGTTCATTTACGTTTTGATTGTGGTTAATTGAAAGGGCCCTCAATTATCCGTCCCTATTTAGCATGTATCTGCTTGAGAGAGAGTGCATATTTATATAGTTGTTTGAACAATATCACTCCCGGAGTATAGACGAGAGTCATAACCGAGGGTTTAGAGGTTCGATTAGAGATACTGATACCTCGGGTGCAATCTAAGTGAACTGCAATGCAAATCTAGCTAGCGTAGCTTGAGAGAGTGTGTCTAGTAAATTATCATAATTGCTTGAGAAATATTTATGATAGTTGGAGAGTTCATGATTGATAGAGACAACTAAGTCACAGTTATAAGACATATACAACCAAGGAAATCAACAACGGGGAAACCATTACCTTAGACCTTATTCTAATTATTTACACATCAAGCATAGTTAATTTTCAGCTGTTAATTATTTTTAGTTTTTAGTTGTTAGAAATCCCATCACTTGTTAATAACAAAGTTTGGGGAAATTGATTTTGCGAATTTAGTAAGTCCGACAAAAGTAATTGATAGGTTAATTCCCTGTGGTTTTACTCTGGGTAGAATTACTCAGATTATAATTGCAACGTCCGCGTATCTTTTTATAAGGCATAGTTTGGCGTTATCAAATTTTGGCACCGTTGCCGGGGAATTATCGGTGTTATCAATTACAATTGAAAGAAGTACAAAAATTTTTAGTGTAGTCAGTTTTCTCTATACCCAATCTTTTTATTGAAGTTCTAACGTTTGAACTCTTGTGGAATTCAGGTGTATGCCTAGAAATTCTTCGAGGACTGGAGAACTGCTAGAAAGACTCTCATACCCTGAGAAAACATTCAGGGCATTGAACCATGCCAATAAGAGAACCCAACAATCCCAACAACCAAACCAGCTCGAATTTGACATGGGTGACGCACAAAACGTCATTGAAAATGTTGGGGATCCGCCAGCAAACCCCAACGTAAGAGTAGTGGCACCTTTATGCCCGAAGCTACACTTTATGACTGGGCACAGCCCACAACTGATAACCTGGCCACTGCCATAGCTATGCCCATAATTCAAGCGGAGACATTCCAGATAACCAACAATATGCTGCATCTTCTGCAGAATAAAGGATTGTTCTCCGGATCACACATTGAAGACCCTCAGCAGCACCTAAAATTTTTTTTGTCAATTTGTGTGACCCAAAGGCAGCCAAATGTGACCCTGTAAGCCATCAAGGCTATTACTGTTCCCATTCTCTATGAGCGGGGAAGCTCAGACTTGGCTAAATTCGCTCCCTATCAATTCCATTGTCATATGGGAGGAATTAGTCAAGCAATTACTGAATAAGTTCTATTCGATCAATAAGACTGCAAGATAGATTGATGAAATATTGCACTATGAGCAGCGGTCCACTGATTCCTTGCAAGAAACTTGGAAAAGATTTAAAGGGATGCTAGTGAAGTGTCCTCACCATGTCATTTCAGACTAGATGCTCAGCCAGAGATTCTATGTAATGACCCGAAGTGGTTTTGAGTTCTAGTGCATCGTTCAGCAGTCTAAGGCCATGAACAGCTTCATTTCAGTTATTGTGACTTGTACGTGTGGTCGGAATTGAGTTTCGGGAAGTTCGAAGTTGATTTGGGAAGATGATTCTCGTTTCGGAAGCTTAAAATTGAAAGAATGAACCAGGATTGGAATTTTGAGTAAACGACCTTGGAATCGGGATCTAAAGGTTCCAGTAGGTTTGTATGATGATTTTAGACTTGGGCGTATACCCGGTTTGGGTT
This sequence comes from Nicotiana glauca, assembly GCA_026770625.1. Taxonomy (NCBI): domain Eukaryota; kingdom Viridiplantae; phylum Streptophyta; class Magnoliopsida; order Solanales; family Solanaceae; genus Nicotiana; species Nicotiana glauca. The sequence goes on along the minus strand of MU749569.1, from coordinate 19,222 downwards.
TTGGATAACTCGGAGTGCTTTGGCACCTATTGAGGAAGTTAGCATTTTAGAAGAAATTTCATAAGTTTGGCTTGAAGTGCATTTCAGTGTTATCAATGTCTGTTTGAGATTTCGAGACTGCGAATAGCTCCGTATGATGATTTTGGAGTTGGGGGCGCAATCGGAAGTGAATTCGCAGGTCCATAGGTCATTTTGAAGTCATTTGGATAACGATAGAAAATTGAAGGTTTTGAGAAGTTTGACTGGAAGTGGACATTTTGATATCGGGGTTGGAATCCAATTCTGGAAGTTGGAGTAGGTCCGCAATGTCGAATATGGCTTGTGAGCAAAATTTGAGGTCAATCGGACATTATTTGATAGGTTTAAGCATCGAAAGTAGAAGTGGGAAGTTCTAAAGTTCATAAAGCTTGGATTGGTGGTTGATTCATGATTTTAGTATTGTTTGATATGATTTGAGCCCTCGAGCTAGTCCGTAACGTGTTTTAGGATTAGTTGGGAAGTTTGGTTGAGGCCCCGGCAACCTCTGGTGGATTCCGGGTGGTTAATAGATTGAAAATGGGATTTTTGGAGGCTGAGGTTTGCTGGTTGCTGTCATAACTCATCTGCGGTTTTTGGACCGTAGATGCGGGTTCGCAAATGTGGCACTTCGACCGCAGAAGTGGTTTTGGGCTTGAAGAGAAGGGACCGCATATGCGGTCATATTTTCGCAGAATCAGGACCGCACCTGTGGTAGAGGTATCGCAGAAGCGGAACGGGCAGCTAGGCTGGGACCGCACCTGCGGAGGGGGAGGCCCAGAACCGAAAAATGGGAGCTTGATGGGAACCGCAGAAGCGGTATTTGGACTGTACCTACGAAATCGCAGAAGCGGTCAAAGGAGTGCAGGTGGGGAAATAGCTGAAGGTAGAGGGGTTTTAAAAGTCGGATTTTGGCCATTTCCTCTCACATTTTCTTGGCTTAGGCGATTCTTGGAGGGGTTTCATGAGAGGATTTTAGTCATCAATGATAAAGTAAGTTATCCCCACCTATTTTGAGTTAAACGCATCAATTATATAAGGATTTTAGCATGTAAATTAGTAAAAATTTGGGGGTTTTGGCAGAAAGACCTAGAATTCGTATTCTTGGAATTTAGTGAAAACTATATATTTGAGTTCATGAGGCCATGGGTAAACTTTATCTTCGGAAAATTTTGGATTCCGGGCACGTGGGCTCGAGGGCATTTTTGTCAACCTTTTGATCGGGGTTAGGAATTTCTACAAATTGGATTATAATGAGAAGTTAAGTATATATTAATAGATTTACATAATTATTGGCTAGTTTTGGAGCGTTGTGCATCGATTCGAGTCTTCGGAAGGGCATGGAATGCCGGTTATGGACCTTCGGAGCGAGGTGAGTCTCCTTTCTAACCTTCTAAGAGGGAATTGTCCCCATAGGTGAATCAATCCGAAATTTGCTCCTTTCTGTGGGGGCTACATATGCACGAAGTGACGAGAGTCCGTGCGTAGCTACTATTATGCTATTGTCTAGGTAGTCTAGGACCCAAAAGCATGCTATACTTGGATTAATTGTGAACTTATTGATTGCTTGAATTGCTTAAATCACTTTGGATTAGTAAATAAATTTAAAAAGGGATTAAACGTTACTTTCTTAAAATTTTTAAAAGAGAACTTGTTTTATTTGTATAATGTCCCCCGATAAGTCTTGATTGATTGTTTGAGCATGTACCTCTATGTGTACTTGCGTCGCATGCAAGATGCGCGAGCAGGGTGTGTGTGTGTTTATTTTATGTTGACCGCGTCGCAGGTTAGTTCATGAGTGGGGTAATAGATGCATCTATAGGCATGCCGTCGACTCTCGGCAAGTGCACATTTTATTTATGTTGGATCAGGCCATCAATCTCGGCTTGATTTGCGCATGATATATATTGTTGCCTGAGAATTTTAAATGTTGATATTGCCTTTCATGTCTTGATATAAATTGATAAGATAATGAAAAGTAAACCTTGAAAATCCTTTATTATTTGTTAAAGGTCTTTAACTGTTTTCCGTCTTCGTGAGTTAGAACTACTATATAAATCCATGATTTCCTCACATTATTAGTATATTATTAATTGACCTTTAGCAAGTGCCGAAGTTGACCATCTCGTCTCTACTTCTTCGAGATTAGGCGGGATACTCATTGAGTACACGTTGTATACGTACTCATACTACACTTCTATGCATTTTTGTTGCACATGTATATGCAACTCTAGTGGTCTACTAGGCATAGTAGCACAGATGATTCTAGAACTAGGTGAGCTGCATTATTCGAGACGACCGCAGCAAGAGCAGTCCCTTCTAGTATACTGTATTTACTATCTGTCCACTGTATTCCGGATGGGTGTTGTATTTTATTTCCTTGTCAGTAGATGCTCATGCACCTGTGACACTGGGTTCTGGGATGGTTTGAAGTATTTTATATTAACTGCCTATCATTTTTAAATTCGACTTAAGACTATTATCTTTTAAAATTGCTAAATTTGAAGGAAATTCCTGGATTTAAAAAAATAGTATTAAAACAAGATTGGGATAAAGTAATTTGGTTGGCTTGCCTAACAGTAGTGTCCTGCGCTACCACGACCCTTAGTGGATTTTGGGTCGTGACAACATGGTATTAGAGCACTAGGTTCCTAAGGTCTCACGAGTCATGAGCAAGTCTAGTAGAGTCTCGCGGATCGGTACGCAGACGTCGGTACTTATCCTTGGGGGGCTGCAGCAGGACTGTTAGGAGTACTTCCCTTCTTGATTCCTTATCATGCGATTTGATTTCCTGTGAGGCTTATGCCTTCGTTTCTTCCCTACTCAATCTTACGCGACTCGAAGCGCTTGTTATAAATCAAGAATTGAAGAATTATAATGGAACTACGAATGAGGTGCAGGATGTTTCTCCCGGTATAGTTGATTGGACTATTATCGTCGCCTTATTGAGGGGTATTTTATTGTTTCAAACTCAGCAGCGGTACTTTTGAGCTAGAGCTAGGCAAAAGTTTCCATGATGCTTATGAATAATTGTTCCGCAGTATTGTTATGATGGTATGAAGTTTGCCTATGTATCGGGGCAGTGAATGACTTAAAGGAAGGTTTACTCAGTGCATGATCTAGAGATTCGGTGTTTTATTCACGACAGGGGAAAGGCAATCGGGCAGAGAATGTTTAGGATTAGGTTGATAAAGTATTGGACTCGGTATTTGCTAGCGTGGCGGAGCTTTCTTCAACAATGTGGTGTCGTGTCCTTATTAAAGGTACTAAATTTGTCGGTGTTATGGTTTTCTGCAGTTTGCCTTGGGGTATTGAGGAATAATATTGGAGAAACTACTGTTAGACATCGCAAGGTAGGGTGGTTCAGGATTAAATCGACATTTCTAATATTGGCAGCTCGAGAGAGATAATCTCCGTCAAAAATTTAAAGTTAGTAGCAATTGTGGGTTCAAGTGCCACGAAGTTAGATTTTACTTTAGACAGCCACTGAATATCAAAGGATGGGCGTCAGGCAGTGTTCAAATCATAAAAAGCCAAGGTATATGAAGTGAAGGTCGAGTAGTCAATTAAGGGGATGAGTTCCACCAAAGTGGGAGAGCGGCGGAGTTGCGTATGGGCTTTGCAATGGGATGACCACGTACCTTAAGGAGAGTTTGGAGTGATTGAGAATGTTAGTGATTGATGATTGGGGTCTACGGATTTAATTTGAAGTATGGGCTATTATGTGGCAGGAGATTTGATATAACGAAAAGGAGCTGCCTAAAAGAAAGAAGGATGCAGCATAACTTTGAATTGGAAAGATGTTACTGCACATCTAAATGATGTCCATGAGGGGTAAATAGATCTGTGCAGCTGGAGGGTGAGCTCAGACTCAGGATGGGTTATTGATGTTATAGTGATTGTACCCCGTGCAACAGCGTTAGAAGAATGCCGGGGAGAGCTTTCTATATGTGGGTTACCCAAGTGAGTAGGTTAGCGGTCGTATGGTTGGCGAGGCTTCTGCGAAGAATTCTATCAGTCATGTAGCAAAGAGATAGGTTGTGCAAATGTGTTTGATGAGTCAGAATATAAGAAGGGGTTTTCCCAGAAAGATTTTGAGAACTTTGGTGGTAGATTTCGCAAGGTTATGTCAATAAGAGGTAAAGAGGATGGGTAAGTTCTAGGTTTGTGAAATGATGGCTTCATGCTAAGTGGGAGAGTCCCACCGCTTATGATTGGTTGCATAGCTAAGTACTTGCGAGATTTTTTTGACTATTAGCATATCGATGGGCTATTTCAGCTACGGGAAAGGACCATAAGTGGTAATCTAAGCAAAAGAAGTATTAAAGGCAGGTTATCATTGGCCTTGTTGGCCCATGTTCAGACTTGGAGGAAGATTCAGGAATTTGTTTTGTATAGATGCGGGTTCCAAGGGAAGTGATTCGGTGGGTTCTTCGCCAAGGGGGTATTCATGTGATGGAAGACTCATAGAGTTGATTATATTCGGGGCCAAGTCAAAGAGGGTGGCCCTTAACAACGGTCATGAAATATTCACAAAATGAGGTGTGATGCCTAATGATTCGGAGCGTATGGTTACGGGTAAGAATCAAGCTTATTAGCAGCCTATGAGAAGAGGCACAGAATGTTCTGTGATGTTTTGGATTGCGATCTAGTAATTGGGCGGTGTGATAATAGTTCGTGGGATTTGAGACAGCATGGTCTCGTGATTCAGGGTCACTCGGGACGAGTGCGAATAGAGTGCGATAAGTGTTGAATGGGGTTATCATTGTTTCCATGGCAATCAAGGACAAATTGGAAGAAAGAGGATTTGGTTAGCCATATTCGAATTGGCATGTTGTTGGTAATGATTAGTTCTTTCAGTGTGATCAAGTTATGCAAGTGAATTGTGACGGTTTGCATACTCTACGGTTTTGAGAATTTACCTATGTGTTGCTATGTTCCTCCTGAAGTGAGTTTAGCGAAAAGCTTTTATATGATGAAGTGTTGACCTATTAGTGGTTTCGTAGTTATGATAAGAATGATGTTCTATCGTGCATTGGCATGTTGGGTGCAGTGAGTGGTATGGAATTTGAAGTGATAATCAAGGTTGCAGTTCGGTGTAGACAAGGATGTCACAAGCTCGGATGAGTAGGAAAGGAGTTTCGATGTTTAAAGTAAGTTGGTATTGTCTTTGGCGTCACCTGAGATCGATTTTTTGTAAAAAGGGCTTGTATCATGATTAATGATTCTTGATCGCCTTTCAGCATTGGTGCGACTGATGGTTTTGAGGTATGGCCCAGGTAATTGTTATGGTAGGTTGTTGGAGTGTGTCGCACAGAAAGGTTGTATAAGCGTGACATGTAGTCACTTGATTGATTAAAGATTTAACCCTAGTATGGAGATTTGTGATGATATTGATAAATTGAGAATATATGCCTGGAGGGCACTCAGTTACTGGATTGTGGACTGTGAATGAGCACTCTGGTTATGACGGGTGTTCTTGTGTATTATGAGAAGAGGGAAATTAGTATAGGCCTTCGAAGGGTTATTGGCTTAGTTTGATACGATCAGGATCGACTTAAGGTCGGTGGATGGATCTAAATGTGGATATGGGCTCTATGTCAGGCCAATTATGTTCATTTCAGTGAAGCGCTCCTTATGGAAGAATGGTCGGAGTGTTATTTGGTCGTTAGCAATTTCATGTAATGATGTATTGTGCCGTGCGAGTTGTGAGACGGCTTGGTGAATTGCTTATATGATGATGATCCGCGTAGAAATGGTGCTATATGAGCCAAATGGCTCTTGAGATTTAAATTGTATATCGCACCTCAGTTGTGCTTGAGTTTTGTAGCCTATAGCGCTATCTGCTCCCTTAGGGATGGTGTTATGCACCTAGCGTGCTTGTGACCAAAATTCAGTATTTTATTGTAATGAGCAAATTTAGCTCGACGTGCATCTCCTTATGTGAGATCTACGGGTGGATCAAGTGGTACGCCGCCATGGGTATATCATTTGGATCGGGTTGCATGCCGCAACAGTATGATGCTGAGTACAGTTCATTATATCTGCCTTTATGTGTTTCGTTTCCTATTTTTCGGAGGAAATCCCGTATTAGCTTTGAACCTGCATCGCATGTATGATTCGCGAATGGGGTATCTGTTTAGTATGTTGCCTACATCGCAGTTATGATTCGCGAGCGAGGTAATCGGATCTCCTTTTCATAGTTCATGATTCTTCTTCCTTGTATCGCGTTCGAATCTGTAGCCTATTGGCACATTGTGGCATCATTTGAGACTTTTGATCATGTCCGGGGTGGCATAATGCTTGAGTAGTTCGTACTGGGTGAGACGAGATTATTGGTTTTAAGATCCTTGCAATCCGAGTATATGAAGTACATTAAGGAGCGAAGGCCATTATTCGGCCCAGAATGCAGTGATGGTTCTTAACAGGAGTATAGACCCAATGAATTGTTGATTCGGCAGTTGGTTATGAACTTCTGCACATCTCTTCTGTCATGGCGTATTGTAAGAGTTGGAGTAAGACCTATGTCTGTCATGAGGTGCAATGGAAGCATCAGGTTCGTGGAATTTCGACTAAGTTGATCAGAAAGTGTTATTGTGGTCCGGCGAGCAAAGCGATACAAGGTGCGAATTCAGCAAAATTATGCAATCATGTGTTGGGTACAACATGTAGTAATTGATATGGTGATAGTATGTTGGAAACAGGCTTGGCAGAGAATTTCGGATGTTGGAATTGGGCTCTAAGGCTTCTCTGCTTGAATAAAAGGGAATATCTTCAGAACTGATTGAGCTAACGTGCTCAACCAGGTTTTGGTAGCACGGAAAGTACAAGAGGTGTCAAACAGTGATTTTAGACTACTTCAGTATAGTTCTCAACACGTTCGAGGACGAATATATGTTTAAGCGGGAGAGAATGTAATGACCTGACCGGTCGTTTTGAGCTCTAGCGTGTCTGAGGCCATGAACAACTTCATTTCAGTTATTGTGACTTGTACGTGTGGTCTGAATTGAGTTTCGGGAAGTTCGGAGTTGATTTGGGAAAAAGGATTCTCATTTCAGAAGCTTAAAGTTGAAAGAATGAACTAGGATTGGAATTTTGAGTAAACGAACTCGGAATCGGGATTTGAAGGTTCCAGCAGGTTCGTATGATGATTTTGGACTTGGGTGTATGCCGGATTCCGGTTTTGGATAACCCAAGAGTGCTTTGGCGCCTATTGAGAAAGTTAGCATTTTAGAAGAAATTTCATAACTTTGGCTTGAAGTGCATTTCAGTGTTATCGATGTCCATTTGAGATTCCGAGATTACAAATAGCTCCGTATGATGATTCTGGAGTTGGGGGCGCGATCGGAAGTGAATTCGGAGGTCCGTAGGTCATTTTGAAGTCATTTGGCTAAAGATAGAAAATTGAAGGTTTTGAGAAGTTTGACCGGAAGTGGACTTTTTCATATCAGGGTCGGAATCTGATTCCGAAAGTTGTAGTAGGTCCGCAAATGTCGAATATGACTTTTGTGCAAAAGTTGAGGTCAATCGGACGTGATTTGATAGGTTTAAGCATTGAAAGTTGAAGTTGGAAGTTCTAAAGTTCATAAAGCTTGGATTGGGGGTTGATTCATGATTTTAGCATTGTTTGATATGATTTGAGGCCTCGAGCAAGTCCGTAACGTGTTTTGGGATTGGTTGGTAAGTTTGGTTGAAGTCCCGGGGGACTCGGGTGGATTCTGGGTGGTTAACGGATCGAAAATGGGATTTTTGGAGGCTGGGTTTGCTGGTTGCTTTCATAACCGCATCTGCAGTTTTTGGACCGCAGATGGGGGTTCACAAATGCGGCACTTTGACTGTAGAAGCGGTTTTGGTCTTGAAGAGACGGGACCACAGATGCGGTCATATTTTCGCAAAAGCGGGACCGCACCTGCGGTGGAGGCATCGCAGAAGCGGAACAGGCGGCTAGGCTGGAACTGCAGATGCGGTCATTTTTCCACAGATGCGGGACCGCACCTGCGGAGGTGAGCCACAGAAGCGAAAAAGGGGAGCTTGATGGGAACCGTAGAAGAGGTATTTGGACCATACCTGCGGAACCGCATATGCGGTCAAAGCACCGCAGGTGCCAAAAGAACCGCATATGCGGCTAGGCTGGAACTGCAGATGCGGTCATATTGCCGTTTCCTCTCACATTTTCTTGGCTTGGGCGATTCTTGGAGGAGTTTCAAGAGAGAATTTTTATCATCAATTATATAAGGATTTTAGCATGCAAATTAGTAGAAATTTGGGGGTTTTGGTAGAAAGACCTAGAATTCGTATTCTTGAAATTTAACCACGATTTTGAGTATGAAATTTATTGAAAACTGTATATTTGAGTTCGTGACGCTATGGGTAAATTTTATCTTCGGAAAATTTCGGATTCCGGGCACGTGGGCCCGAGGGTATTTTTTCAACTTTTCGATCGGGGTTAGGAATTCCTACAAATTGGATTATAATGAGAAGCCGAGTATATATTAATGGATTTACATAATTATTTGCTAGTTTTGGAGCGTTGTGCATCGATTCGATTCTTCGAAAGGGTGTGGAATGCCAGTTATGGACCTTCGGAGCGAGATGAGTCTTCTTTCTAACCTTGTAAGAGGGAATTGTCCCCATAGGTGAATCAATCGGAAATTTGCTCCTATCTGTGGGGGCTACATACGCATGAGGTGACGAAAGTTCGTGCGTAGCTACTATTATACTATTGTTCGGGTAGTCTAGGACCCAAAATCATGCTATACTTGGATTAATTGTGAACTTGTTGACGGCTTGAATTGCTTAAATCACTTTGGATTAGTAAATAAATTTAAAAAGGGATTAAACGTTACTTTCAAGAATTGTTAGAAGAGAACTTGTTTTATTTGGATAATGTCCCTCAATAATTCTTGATTGATTGTTTGAGCATGTACCTCTATGTGTACCTGCGTCGCATGCATGATGCGCGAGCAGGGTGTGTGTGTTTATTTTATGTTGACCGCATCGCAGGTTAGTTCGCGAGCGGGGTAATATATGCATCTATAGGCGCGCCATCGACCCTCGGCAAATGCACATTTTATTTATGTTGGAGGGGGTCATCGACCTCGACATGATTTGCGCATGATATATATTGTTGCCTGAGAATTTTAAATGTTGATATTGCCTTTCATGGCTTGATATAAATTGATAAGATAATGAAAAGTAAACCTTGAAAATCCTTTATTATTTGTTAAAGGTGTTTACCTGTTTTTCGGCTTCGTGAGTTAGAACTACTATATAAATCCATGATTTCCTCACATTATTAGTATATTGTTAATTGACCTTTAGCAAGTGTCGAAGTTGACCATCTCGTCTCTACTTCTTCGAGATTAGGCGGGATACTCATTGAATACACGTTGTATACGTACTCATACTACACTTCTGTAAATTTTTGTTGCAAATGTATATGCAACTCTAGTGGTCTACTGGGCGTAGCAGCATGGATAATTCTGGGACTAGGTGAGCTGCATTATTCGAGACGGCCGCAGCTAGAGTAGTCCCTTCTAGTATACTCTATTTACTATCTGTCCACTATATTCTGGACGGGTGTTGTATTTTATTTCCTCGTCAGTAGATGTTTATGCACTTGTAAAACCGGGTTATGGGATGGTTTGAAGTATTTTATATTAACTGCCTATTATTTAAATTCGACTTGAGACTATTATCTTTTAAAATTGCTAAATTTTAAGGAAATTCCTGGATTTTTTAAAAAAAAAGTATTAAAACAAGATTGGGATTAAGTAATTTGGTTGGCTTGCCTGACAGCAGTGTCCGGCGTCACCACAACCCTTAGTGGAATTTGGGTCGTGACATTCTACATGGGGCTAGCTAACAATTTAAAACAAATATGGATGCTTTTAATACAGCTCATTTCAGATCGCACCCAAAGCTTCATTATCCCTAATCCCACCTTTAAACCCTCGGTTATTGATCTCTCATATACCCTGGGAGTGGTGTTATTCAACAATTACCTAAATATGCACTCTCTCCCGAGTTATGCATACTAAATAGGTACAGCTAATTGAGAGCTCTTCAATCAACCAGAATATAAACGTAGTTGAACAAATAGAGAAACGCTATGGCTCAATTATATAAAAACGTAACAAGAATTTATCCTACAAAAGGTTCTATCAAAAC
>MU749558.1:17208-42986 GCA_026770625.1 Nicotiana glauca | reverse complement strand
TTTTTTCGAAATTTCGGCAGAGTTTTGACAGCATTTGGGCATCGGTTTTTCTAAAACTAAACAATTAATTCTTTATACTGCTATTTCTCTTTTTTTTCTTTTTTCTTAATTCTCGATGTTCAAAAGCCGATCAGCATGCGGGCCCGAGACAAATAAATGTACATGCAACACGTAAAATGCATCATGGTGGTCTTTTCATATCCGATTACCTGTCCTAGGCAGACTCAACCCCTGTGTTGAGTCCCCTAAGTCATATGCACATGATGCAGATAAACGCTCCTACTAGAGATCCGGCATGGAGTCAAGTTATTCTAGGTTCAAGACCGGGGTACATGTTCTAGACTGTGTACCCGAGCGGACAACTCGAGTCGAGGAGGGGGCTACGTACCGGGAACCAAAAGGCCATCTGGCTTAGTAACTTGTCCGGCCTCTTTCTTATTTCAAGGTATTGACACTAACAGAATAGGGAGTCTCAACCAGTAAGCACATCCCCGGAGGTGAGAAGAGAAGGGTTTCGGCACAGTTTATATATAGTTCAGATAATATCAAAGCGGTAAACATTTAGCATATTAAGCATGAAACATGTAGGAAAATCAGATATAACCAAATACAAAAATTTATCTAAGCTCGAATTCTGAACCCTAAACAAAATGTTCTGGGTTCTTTTCCCAGCAGAGTCGCCAGAGCTGTCACACCTCCTTTTTCGCTACACCCGTAAGGACATAGAGGAGTTTTTCCATTTAAAGGACAATCAGAACGGGATTTATTATTAATATTTCAAAGTCGCCACTTGGGAGATTAATGGTTTCCCAAGTCACCGGTTGAATCCCGAATCGCGGAAACTATGACTCTATTAACAGTCCGCGAACCAGAACTTCGAGTAAGGAATTCTGTTAACTCGGGAGAAGGTGTTCGGCATTCCCGGATTCCGTGGTTCTAGCACGGTCGCTCAACTGTTGTATTTGCTTTTATCTGATTTCAAAACATGTTCTAACTTATGTGCCTTTTATTAGTAATCCGCTTTTATTTTCGTTTTAATAAGAATTGCAACGTCGTGAAAATGCATCTCGAACCACGTCACACCAGTGCACTCGTGATTGTCAACACATTTCGACTCTGTTGAGATTTGGATTTGGGTTACATCAATGTGCACCCGTATTTAAGAAAGTAAGATTATAAAAATCGCGCTTAAAGTGACTAACGTGTTATTATTTGGAGAGGGCCATGAAATTTGTTAAACAACCCATCCCGAAATCTAAGTATTTTGTATAAACAGTTATCGAGGGCCCCGCAATTTGTTTGTTTTGTTTAGCGAGGCTCATCTCATTTTTTTTATTTAACAGGCATTTCCTAAAGTAAGATATAATGTTCCATATTTATTTGTCCCTAAAGAAGAGGCCCTATTTAATTTTATTACTGGACTTATTGGTAATTTAGCACAACAGTCCAGCCATTGGGCTCCACAATAGGCCCAGCGAAAATGAATTAACATCAAAAGGGACTGAATTAGCCAAAACAGACCTGGGCCTGATAATTTGATGCCCAAAGGCTGGAGAACACGACCCAAGGTCGAGTCACAATCGGCGGCCCAAAACAGCACTTAAAAGGGCAGGGTCGAATGGCCCAATTAATTCCACAACACACCAGCTAATTTCTGAGCAATCTTTCATCACTAATTACTTTAAATTATTGTTTCAACAACTCAAAATCCCATATTACCTATCTACTAGCGAGTTCTTAGCTATTACTAACATTGAATTCAAATAAAACAAACAACAGTAGTACATATTTAATTGTAGGACACTAATTCACATTATCATGACTAAACTAGCATTCAACATTCAGAACTCTCAGGAATTGAGATAAACTTTATGGACTGGTTTTCAACTCTATTTTAACTGTTAATATGCATAAGGATCACAAACCTCTGAACCAAATCCTGCCTCAGCTATCCTTCCAGTTTTATTATTTAAGAAATACGAAAAAAAAAGGTTTAAACACTGTGACTAGTTTAAACACACGAACTAAATTAACTATAGCTAATACTATTTTGATTTTTAGCAGTCCAAACAATTATCAAAACACAAGAGCCCTAACTAATTAACGGATTAATACCTATTGATTATCATGATAGTCCAAATCATTCCTATTATACAAAGTAAACACAAATCAAAATCAAAGCTAACAAGTACACATCATCTATGACTATCCTACGAAGATATCTTGACTACATAAATTTTCGGAAAAGCAAATGGTTGATACATTTATTGCAGCATTTCAACTTCAAAGCTGTGGCAATACAAGGTTCAAATGTATACCTGGATGTGGAAATACAGAAGAAATGAGAGGTCACCACAACAGCACCAATTCAAACTGATCGGGGAGAGTTTAAGAAACTAAACAAATTCCAAGAAATCAACCACAATGTACTCGAAATACTTGTGAATAGACTCAAAAGGTTCCAGAACACCACAGCAACCCAAAACTCAATCAAGACCAATTGAATTGAACCCAAAATTACTTAGAATTAGCTAGAAAAAGCTCTAAAACCAACAGCTTAACCACACCAGCCCAAAAATAGCTTCAATCGAACTTGAATTTCAAACTGACTATGCGTTTTCAATGTAACAGTATTTCCTGAATTTTTTTTGGGGTTTTTATAGATTTTCTATTGTTTTTGGTTTTTCTTTTGAATAAAAAGTGAGATCTACAAGGAGTTTTGATCTGAATTTGAATTTCAGATCTATGGAGTTTAAAGAGATTTTGGGGGGTATTTTTGGGTTCCAAACTTCTGATTGTTCCAGGGGTCTAAACTTGTTAGTGAAGGCGTTAGGGGTGCCTTTTATAGGCAAAGAATGGGGCAGAAGATTCTGGAAGTTTTTACCCATTTTCTATCCTTTTTAATTTCAGATTTTGACTATTAGACCCTAAATTAATGCCTTGTTATCCAAGTTACTGCATTAAAATGCAGAAAACTTACACTAAAGCCCCCTTCTAGAAAGTCAAAGGGTATTCTCTTAACTACACAATGCCTATACTACCCTTGTCTTTGCTTTGAATTTACCAATCTTAATAAAATTACCCTTTCCTATGCCCAAACTACCCGTATTTGCTACCTAAAATTACTAAACCAGCCCCTTACCCCTAGTTAAGACCATCTTTGATTAGTCAATTAAACCTAATTGAATTGCTACTGAATACTAAATTGAAAGAGCAATTAAAATTAAGCTAAAAAATATTGAATTAATCAAACAAGAATCAAACACTAATCCAAACAGATTTACAACTAAAATTTATCATGAAACGAAATCAATTTGCCAAATAACACATTTATCAGAATTGCCAAACTTTAACTAAATTATGATAAAATTTAACTACACTACCCTTTGAATCCATCAAAATCAACTATCAAAATTACCACAACTCAGGGACAATTTAACAATCGAAACCAAATCAACATCACTGAAAATCAACAATGGAACAGAGACAACAAATCCAGTCAAGGCAGAAACCAACAATGGCATTGAAAGAACTAAAAGGAAAAAAAATGAAGAAAACTTACTGAATTCGAGCCTTCATAACAACTTCTCGAAATCAACTTCAAATTAATATTATACGTCCATTTCATAGGAAATAGACCTATAATATTAATCTGAGTTTACTCGATTTGAAAAATCAATCAAAACAGCCAGAAACGCGTGAACCCTAGATTCAAAATCCGTCCAATTTCAACGGGGTTTGAAGGGATTTGGTTAAGGATTAGGGGTGAGGGAGATCCAGGGATTGTAGGGTGTGAATTTCGGGAAGTTCGGACGAACTAGGGTTTTTGGCCGGACTTTAGATCTAAGATTCGAGACAAATGGCTAGGATTTGAGGAAAACTAAGGGCAAATTCGGAAAGAGGAGGAGGAGGAGCACCTAGGGTATATTTTTTGGGTTCATCTGAGCATCGCCGCCGCCGGCGACGATTTTCGGTCGGCGGCGTTAGGGTGGAGGACGGTGGTGTTATGCCGGTGATACAGAGATACATACGAGGAAGAAGCAAATGTTTTTAGGGTTTGTGGACAGTTTTATTTAGTTGTTTGGGTTGATGAGGGCCGTTGGATCATAGGCAACGGATGGCCAAGATCTAATCGACGCTAAACGGCATCGTTTCATGTGGGTATGGGTGTACCGGGCATATGGTATTTGGACTTGGGTCGGAACAAATTAAGGGGGTGCGTTTGTGCCTAAGGTGGTTTTTCTTTGGGCTGTCCAACACCCTTGTTCATTGTTTCCCTTTATTTCTTTTTACTTCTTTTGTTTATTTTTCACTTTGTATTTTTCCTAATTTTATATAAAAATGTAAAAATTAAAATGAAACCTAATTTATTGTCAAAACTAAGATAATTAATTCCTACAAAATTGCTTAAATCCTATTTAAAAGTAGACTCAAAAATTAAGAATTAAAAATGTAAAAAATGGACAATTTTTGTTATTTTCTTTAAATTTTATTCCAAAAACAACTTAACCACTAACTAATCCTAAAACATGAATTTAAATCCTAAATGCAAATGTCATGCGTATTTTTATATTTTCATATGAATTAAAATGCATAAATAAAATGTAAATAATTAATAGAAAATAACACAAAATTCACAAAAGTGTAAAATAATGAAAGAAAAAAATCATTTTGTTTGGATTTCTGGGAATAATTCATATATAGGCAAAAATCACGTGCTCACAGCACTGCCCTCGATCGTTTCGATCAGTAATCCCTGAACGAATGTTCAAACTCGAATTAAGGTAGGCCTTAGGCTTTATGGTCGAGTGAGGACTTTCTCGAACTCGAAATAAGATAGCCCTTACTATTTCTAGTCGAGTGAGAATGATCTCTCGAACTCGAAGTAAAAGTAGCCCTTAGGCCTTTGTATTTTTGTTTTCTTTTATGTCCTTTTTAAGGCCATTTTGGCCATTGTAAATTTTGTGTTTGGCCGATCTGGACTTTGTAAAAAAGATCATTTATGTATATATATATAAGGCTTTCTACCTTTTTCGGCTCTCATATTTTTTTCTTTTCTTTTATCATTTGAATTTACAAAAGTTGGAATGCCTTAGCATGAAATAATAAGGTTGTGTTCGAGGGTTCAGACAAAACCTCGCCTTTATTGCCTTTCTAGGTTAAGGCATTATCGGGGTTCGAAGTTACCAAACTTTTCTCCCTTAAATATCTTAAGTTTAAGATTCTGCTGAGGGTAGCCTTTAGAAGCCGTTGTGGAAGAATTTTTTCTTTTTCGAAGGCCTATTTTTGTTACGGATTTCGGACGTCTCCGAACCGTGTTAAACTGACCGTAGTCTATTAGTTTGGATGTAGCCCAGTGAGCTTGCTTCCCCGAATTATCCAGGCTTGCCTAAGACAACAATTCCAGAGTGGGTATGGTCGTGGCCTTTAAAATTCGAGGGTTGCCTAAGAGGTCTTTTGCCCTTGACGCTCAATAATTTGATCTATTCGAATTTATTTTTTGGACGATAGTCCCCGAGTGTGGGGATGATTATCCTAACTCTTGTTATGATCGGCCCGTGAGCTCGTTTCCATAATAGATCGAAAGTACGAAATTGTAAAGTAGAAAAACTTTTTCTACGACATGATATGATGTCAAGAAAAATACTTCTTTATTCTTGTGAAAAATGATTACACAAGCATACATGTTTTGTGAAAGGCTCGAGAAACTTATGTGGGCACGATTCATTTGGCCGTTTGGCCCTTACAAATCTCACCTATCGAGACCCCGCTATTATGAAGTAATTTCCTTGCAACAAAGTTGACATCCAAGGCAATGCCCCCCCCAGTATTTGAGGTTGATTGTAGAGGAACCTCGGATACTGTTAGTGTTGTCCTTGATACCGATTCGCGATCGGCCTTCGATTCTAAGTTAGCACGATCCGTTTTTGCCTCGTTAAAACCTTGCCGAAAAACCCAACTGGGACAAAAAAAATTCAAGGGAAAAAGAGTGCAACGCCTGCTTTTAGACCTAAAGGTTTCGTGTCGCTCCTTGTCGATAACCTGCAAGTGTTAGTCAAAAAATAGAAAGAATTGAAATGGGGTCGTACCTCAGTAATAATATCGTTTGAGATGAGTTACGTTCCAATTTTTTGGTAGTTGTTCTCTGTCCACCGTTCCGAGCTTATAGGACCCTTTCCTTGGGATCTCAAGAATCTGGTATGACCCTTTCCAGTCCGGATCAAATTTCCCTTCATGGATTTCGAGTGTTAAACGTGACCTTCCTCAGTACCAAGTCCCCGACATTAAAATATCGAAGGTTGGCCCTTCGACTGTTATACCTTTTGATATGTTGTTTCTGGGCATGCAATCGAACAAAGGCAACTTCACGTCGTTCATCTAATATCTCCATGCTTGTATTCATGGCCTCGTCATTCGATTCCTTCGTCGCATATCGGAATCTGATGCTCGGCTCCCCGACTTCGACCGGTATTAAAGCTTTGGCGCTATAAACCAAAGAGAACGGGATGGCCCCGGTACTAGACTTTGAAGTTGTGCAATACGCCCAAAGGACTTCGGGCAGGATTTCTCTCCATTTTCTCTTGGCGTCAGCTAACCTTTTCTTGAGGTTTTATATTATGCCTTTGTTGATCGATTCGGCTTGCCCATTCCCACTAGGGTGATAAGGTGTAAGATCTTTTTGATCTTATGGTCTTCGAGAAATTTGGTCACCTTGTTATCGATAAATTGTTTTCCATTGTCACATGCAATTTTGGATGGTACTCCGAATTAGGGATGTGCACGGATCGGATCGGATCGGATCGGATTTAGCACATTTCGGATTCGAATTTCAGATTTCGAATTGTAGAAAATGCAATCTGAATCCAGTTTGAATTATATCAAATTGGATCGGATTTTAAAGTTTGGATCAGATCGGATCGGATTTTAAAGTTTGGACCGGATCAGATTTCGGATCGAATTATGCCTCAAACTTGCAAACTATTATGTATATTTTCTTTGTAAAAGAGGCAATACATTAAGAAAAATTCATGTTTATGCAATCTTGAGAGTACTATGGTGCCAATATAGCTAAATCTAGCAATTGTAAAGGTAATAACTTGGAGGAAGATGTAACGGAAGTACTGGCTATCCGAAACTAAAGTGTAATATTTATACATTACCTAATAATTTTGGATTTAGTATTGGATCGGATTAAAATATACCAATCCGAATCCGATCCGAAATCCAAAATTTTAATAAACACAATCCGAAATTTGATCCAAACCGAAATCGATCCAAAATTGAATGGATCGGTTCGGATTTCGGGTATCCGATCCGATTGAACAGCCCTACTCCGAATCGACATATGATGTGGTCCTAAATGAAGTTGATGACTTCCTTCTCCCTGATCTTTTGTTAGGCGTGTGCTTCAACCCACTTAGAGAAATAGTGAGTCATAAATAAAACAAATTGAGCTTTACCTGGTGCCAATGGAAGTGTGCCAACAATGTCCATCCCTCACTTCATGACCGGCCATGGTGATAAGACCGAATGCAACAGCCCCTGGGTTGATGAATCATCGGAGCATGCCTTTGACACTTATCACATTTTTGCACAAACTCCTTGGCATATTTTTTCATATCGACCCAGTAATAACCGATTCTGATTATTTCGAACCAGCGATTCGGTGCCTGAGTGGTTCTCGCATGTGCCTTCGTGGACTTCCCTCAAAACATATTTGGTATCTCCCGGTCCCAGGCATATTTCTAGCTGACAATCGAACATCCTCCTAAGTAAGGTTCCATCTTCGGATAAGCTAAATCGGGTTGCCTTTGTGCACATGGCCCTTGATTCCTTTAGATCTGAAGGAAGTTTTCCAGTCTTCAAATATTCTATGTACTTATTTCTCTAATCCCAACTCAAGCTTGTGGAGTTTATTTCGGAATGACCGACTTCTACTACCGACCTCCTAATTGTAGATCGTCCCCGAGTTGAGCTCATTATCTTCGACCGATGACCCTAAGTTTGCGAGGGCGTCGGCTTCGCTATTTTTATCACGGGGGACGTGCTACAAAGTCCATTCATTGAAATGATGCAACGTTACATGTAGCTTGTCCAAGTACCTTTGCATTCGTTCATCCCTGACCTCGAATGTTCCATTTACTTGGTTTACCACTAGGACGGAGTCACATTTAGCCTCAATCACCTCCATTCCTAAGCCTTTGGCTAGTTCACGACCTGTAATCATGGCCTCATACTCAGCTTCGTTGTTAGTCAATTTTACAGTTCTAATAGATTGTCTAACTATATTACGTATGGGAGGCTTCAATACAATGCCAAGTCCGGACTCTTTTACGTTCGAGGCATCGTCCATAAAGAGGGTCCAGATTCTCGAATATGTTCCTGAGCTTACTAATAGTTCTTTTTCAACCTCGGTTACCAGGGCCAGTGTAAAGTCAGCCACGAGGTATGCCAAGATTTGAGACTTGATGGCTGTTCGGGGTTGATATTCAATATCGTACCCACTGATATCTATGGCCCATTTGGCTAATCATCCCATAAGGTCGGGATTATGCAAAATATTTCGAAGAGGATAAGTTGTTACTACATATATAGGATGACATTGAAAGTATGGTTTTAGTTTCCTAGAGGCTCTTATCAAAGCGAGCGCTAATTTTTCTAGATGAGGATACCAAGTTCCGACCTTACCTAGGGTTATACTAAAATAATAGATAGGGAATTGTGTACCTTGTTCTTCTCGGACAAGGACTCCACTTACCGCTATCTCCAATACTGCCAGATATAAGTAAAGTTGTTTGTCTGCCCTCAGAGTGTGAAGCAGCGGTGAACTGGATAAGTGCCATTTAAGCTCTGTGACGACCCAACTAGTCGTCTCATGAGTTACTGCTCTGTTTCCCCCATTTCTACTTCTTTATGATTTGTTATCTGTGTTTTGTGGTATCGAGTTGGTCGGATCGAGTCCGAAATGATTTTGGTAAGGTTTGAGAAACTTAGTCTCTTTTAAGGAAGTTTAAGTTGGAAAAAGTAAACTGAATATTGACTTATGTGTTAGAGGGATCGGATGTGAGTTTCAATGGTTCGGTTAGCTTCGGGAAGTGATTTTTGACTTAGGAGTGTGATTGGAATGGGGTTTGGAGGTCCGAAGAAGATTTAGGCTTGAATTGGCGAAGTTGATATTTTGGCGATTTCCGGTTGGTAGGTGAGATTATGATATGGTGGTAGGAATGGAATTACGAGAGTTTCATTAGCGTCTTTATGTCATTTGGGATGTGTGTTCAAAATTTCAGGTCATTCGGATGTGGTTTGGTTGGGTTTTTGATCAAAAGAGGAATTCGGAAGATTTTTAGAAACTTAGGCTTGAATCCGATGTGTTTTGGTTGATTTGATGTTGTTTGAAGTGTTTTGGTGATTGGAACAAGTTTGAATAAGGTATTAGTATGTGTTTGTGACTTTGGTTGAGGTCCCGGGGGCCTCGGGTTAGTTTCGGAGGGTTGAACGGATCATTTTAAGTTAAGGAAAATTGCAGAAAATGGTTTCAGCTGTTGCAAGCATATAACTCTTCGCGTTCGTGAGTGGACCCTCGCGTTCATGAAGAGTAAGCCGAGGAAGGTGGGAATTTAGCCTTCGCGTTCACGAGGCCATTTACGCATTCGCGAAGGGCTGCGAGCTCTGTGCATCGCATTCGCAGGAGTTTAGTCGCGTTCGCATAGAAGGAATGAGCAGCTGAGTTTCTGGGGGAATTTTTTCATCGCGTTCGGGAGAGGCGGAACGCGATCGTGAAGGTCGGTCTGAGCAAGGCATCTCGGTCGTGAGTGTCTGGCCGCAATCTCATAGGAGGAAATTTGGTCAAGGGAATTTTGTGCTTCGCGAAGGCGAGGCTTTGACCGCGTTCGCGAAGAAGGATTTTCAGGTCTGGGCAAAATGTTTAAAAGTCGTCTTATCCGCGAATGTGGGGTTATTTTCCTCCATAGATGGTTGTTTTTGGAGCTTTTTGAAGGAGATTGAAGAGGGATTCAAGGGGAAACGTTTGGAGGTAAGTTTGGACTTAAAACTCGAATCTATTATGAAATCTACCTGTAAATCAAGTAAATCTAAGGTTGAAATTTGGGAAATTAGGGCTTGGGATTCAGAGGCTTAAAGTGAGGATTTGAGGGGTCATTTGGACTCCGATTTCAGTGTTCTTGATATGTATTGACTCGTGGGAGGATGAAGATTTCGGTGATGTGATTTTTATCGAGTTTTGAGATGTGGGCCCCGGGAGTCGGGTTTGGCCAATTTCGAAATTTTGGTATTATTTTGATTGTTTTCGCTTGGGCTTTATCCCCTTAGCATATTTTGACGTCCTCGTTATGATTTTGGATAGATTCGATGTGAGTGGAGGCATATTTGAGGGGAAAAGGCGTCACGGATTAGCATTTTCACCGGTTTGAGGTAAGTAACCATTGTAAATCTGGAACTGGGGTACAAAACCTCGGTATTTGACTTATTTTGATAAATACGGTAACTCACATGCTAGGTGACGAGCGTGTGGGCATGCATCGGTAGGGATTGTGACTTGGTATGTCCCGTAGTGACTATTAATCCGCGTATTTGGTATGGAAATATTATATTATTCTATATTTTGGATATTATACTGTATTATGGGTTGTATGCCATGTTTGGGGCCTTGTGCCGACCTATAGACACCCTTAGGCGTTTTGACTATTTTCCTCACTTTACTTGCTAAAAGTATATCCTCAGTCATGTTTTACTTGTTAAATATCTAAAACTGGTTTATTCTTGTCTCTTTTAAAAGAGAGAACTATTTGGACTGAGTTCTCTAATTTTCATTGTTGTACCAGAGAGGTTGTATGGTTAATGACTGAGAGAGGTTGAGGACCTATATATATATATATATATATATATATCGCAACGATATGTAGCTTGGGCCGTAGGATCCCCTCCAGAGTCTGCATGCCCCCAGTGAGTAATCGACTATAAATATATGGATCAGGCTGCACGCTGCAGCGATTATTGTGATTTCTATTATTATGAGATATTGTGAGACTGGGTGGTGAGAGTCGAGTCACGAGTTACTAGGAGGCTGCCTGACAAGCCATATTTCGAGTGATTCCCTGCCCGAGGGGCCCAGTTATGATGTTTTCATTGATTTCACTCTGCTTTTAAATAAGCCTCTATTGAAAATATTGTTAAGTATCTAATTTCAAATGTTTTATACTGGGAAATGCTGATTCTTTGATGAAACTGATCTTAAAACTGTAAAGTTGATCTATTATCATGTGATTTTCAGTTATATGTTTTTTTTTAACTGGTCGTCACTGCTTTCAGTACTTATTTACTTTAGTTACTTACTAAGTTGGCATACTCACATTACTCCCTGCACCTTATGTGCAGATCCAGTTGCCCGAGTGGTTGAGTGAGGGATGTTTAGTTGATCTAATGTGTTGACAGAGATTTCCAGGTAGCTGCATGGTGTCCGCAACCCTGTTTCTCCCCTCTATCTTGTTATCTTTTTTCCGCATTTCCTAGACTATTGATGTTGTAGGTATTGAGACTGTTATTATAGGCTCTAGACTCGTGATACTAGATTTGTAAGGCTGTGTAGTTCATGTTTTATTGACTTCCACATATTTATCTGTTGTTTTAAACGCTTATTATGAAAAGTATGGTATTTAAACCCGCGTAGATATGGCTTAGTGTAAAAGGAAAAAGGGTTGTGGTTAATTATCTAGTTGGCTTGCCTAGTAATGTGATAGGCGCCATCACGACCAGTATTTGGGGTCGTGACAAGGTTTTATCAGAGCCTAGATTACATAGGTCTCGCGAGTCATGAGCCGGTTTAGTAGATTCTCGTGGATCGGTACGGAGACGTCTGTATTTATCCTCGAGAGGTTGTAGAACCTTTAGGAAAAACTTCATATTCTTGAAATTATTGTCGTGCGAAATTATTTATTCAAGTACTAAACTTCTATTATTCCGTTCTCTCATAGATGGTGAGGACACGTGCTACCAGGCAGGATGGACGACCACCAATACCACCATTTGGGGCCACCAAAGGCTGAGGTCGCGGTCGAGGCCATGGAAGGGGCAGAGCAGCTAGAGCAGCACTGACATATCCACCAGCTGCCCCAGTCCCGGATCAGGTCCCAGTTGTGGATATCATAGCAGCACCAGATCAAGCACCAGTTGTGCCTATTGTGATTCCAGGCCTTTAGGAGGATTTAGCTCAGATCTTATCAGTGTGTACTGGTTTGGCTTAGGTGATCTCAGCTACTACGGCCGCAACTACTTCTTAGACCAGGGGAGGCATACTGACCCCTGTTGCTCGCACACCTGAGCAGGTTATGCAGGGACTCTAGACATCGGGGGTACCTCCAGCCCAACCGATTGCACCAGCTCAGGAGTTTGTAGCACCAGTTATGAAGTACGATAAGCAGCATCAACTTGAGAGGTTTGGCAGACTCCGGCCTCCGACCTTCAGCGGTGTAGAGGGCGAGGATGCCCAGGGCTTTTTGGATAAGTGTCAGAGGATGCTTCGTACAGTAGGGATTCTAGAGACCAGTGGTGTGGCATTTACTACCTTTTAGTTTTCTGGGTATGCCTTCACTTGGTGGGAGGCGTATGAGAGGCGTAGGCTTGTTGGTGCAGCGCCCCTTACTTGGCAGCAGTTCTCCGTTCTCTTCCTGGAGAAGTATGTGCCATAGTCGCGCCGAGAGAAGCTGCGTAGGTAGTTTGAGCAGTTGCGTCAAGGGGAGATGACTGTGATTCAGTATGAGATGCAGTTCTTTGAGTTAGCCCGTCATGCGGTTTGGTTGGTTCCCACTGATCGAGAGAGGATCAGGAGGTTTGTTGATGGCCTCACATATCAGCTTCGAATTCTTATGACTAGGGAGAGGGTGACAGGTGCCACCTTTGAGAAGGTTCTTGATATTGCCCGTGAGATTGAGTCGGTTCGCCGTCAGGAGCGAGAGGAGAGGGAGGCCAAGAGGCCTCGGGGATCTGGAAGCTTTAGTGGTACTCCTTCGAGAGGCCAGTTCCAGCAGGGCAGGGGACGTTCATTCAGGCAGGCACATTCAGCTCGCCCAGGTTATCGTGGAGCATCATCTGGTCATGGTTTTCACAGTTCTCATCAGGGCCACTCATCACTTAGCGCCCTTCTAGCTCAGATTTCGTCGCGTGCTCCATCGGTCCAGGGTTATTCCATACCAGGTCCTTCTACTGGTCATCCCAGTGTTAGAGGTTCCCTTCAATCCCCATCTTCAGTATGGAGGAGTTGCTATGAGTGCGGAGAGTTTGGGCATATAAGGAGGCAGTGCCCTCGTCTTCATGATGGTCAGTCTCAGCAGAGGGGTTAGCCCTTGACTTCTGCTCCAGTTACTTCACCATCTGCCAAGCCAGCTAGGGGCGGAGGTCAGTCATCCAGGGGTCGCCCTAGAGGAGGAGGTAGATCAAGGGGCGGTCAGGCCCGTTTCTATGTTCTTCCAGGTAGACCCGATGCCATTGCCTCAGATGTTTTTATTTCAGATATTGAGTCAGTCCGCCACAGAGATGCCTCTATATTATTTGATCCTGGATCCACCTTTTCTTATGTTTCATAATACTTTGCTCGTTATTTGGGTACGCCCCGTAAGTTTCTTGCTTTACCTGTTCATGTATCTACCCCAGTGAGCGATACTGTTATTGTAGACCGTGTGTACCGTTCATGTGTGGTGACTATTAGGGGTCTGGAGACTCGAGTTGATCTGTTATTATTGAGCGTGGTGGATTTTGATGTTATTTTGGGCATGGATTGGTTATCTCCGTATCGCGCTATTCTGGACTGTCATGCTAAGACAATCACTTTGGCTATATCGGGTGTGCCACAGATCGAGTGGCGAGGTGTGACTGATTATGTTCCTAGTAGAGTGATCTCTTTCTTGAAGGCCCATCGTATAGTTGGGAAGGTTTGTCTTTTGTATCTTGCCTTTGTGAGGGATGTCGGAGGTGAGGCTCCCAGTATTGATTTTGTTCCAGTTGTGAGGGACTTCCTTGATGTATTTCCTATAGACCTATCACGACTCGGATTTCCCACCATCGAGAGTCGTGATGGCGCCTACTGTCGGAGCTAGGCAAGCCATTCCATACAACATTTCTACTGCTTTCTTTTAAACAATTATAATAAACTGAAATGATAATCAAATGCGGAAGACTTATATATACTTAATTAATTGCAAACAAAAAAAAATGCGGAAGTTTTCAAAATTCACTTCTACCCAGTATCTGGTGTCACTACTCACGGACTACTACAGAATACTACAAATAAGTCTTGAAAAGAAATATATAGTGTTTTCCTGATACAAGATGAACAAACAAAAGTAAAGAAAGGAACTTCGGCCTGCAAACGCCAGCTAAACTACCTCGAGAGTCCCTGGACTGAAGATAGCTCCCAGAAAATCCTACCATTGTGGTCCGTAAGCTGCGTCCTGATCTGTGCACAAAAAGGCACAGAGTGTAGCATCAGCACAACCGACCCCATGTGCTGGTAAGTGCCTGGCCTAACCCCGGCGAAGTAGTGACGAGGCTAGACAGGACCTACCGAAATCAACCTGTGCAGATATCTATATATATGTACAACAATGGAAATAATAACAAGGAAATACCAGTAACAAAGGGGGAAGGGACATGCTCGGGGAGATACAGTAAAGAACAAATCAACAGATATAACAATGTAACCATCTCAATACTATAGCTCGTATAAATATATAAGTCTAAGTGGACGGCGCGCCACACGATCCCATTTATTAGTGCATAAGTGGTCGATGTGCCACACGATCCCATATTATAATTCATAAGTGGTCGGCGTGCCACACGATCTCATATTATAATTCATAAGTGGTCGGCGTGCCACACGATCCCATATTATAAGTGCATAAGTGGTCGGCGTGCCACACGATCCCATATTATAATTCATAAGTGGTCAGCATGCCACACTATCCCATATTATAAAGAATAACACTAATAATCTCTCCAAAGGAGGTCCCATTAGGGAAAAACAACAACATGCAATTAAACCTGGCAAGGGTACATCTAACAGCCCAACTACCCCGGCAAGGGAGAATTCAATAGTAACAGTCTACTTGTCCCAGCAAGGGAATCATTGTTTCACAAACTCTTTTAGTTCATTTCGTTCTTATCCAACACTTTACATGGAAGTTATCAATTTAACAAGACGATTTATCATATCTTTCGAATTAAAAGCATTTGCAACTCACGGTCATACTAGACACCGGTGTATAGATACTCGTCACCATGCCTATACACCGTACTCGATCATTTAGCAAATAGCAATTAAAGCACTCTAGTCCTATTTCCTCAAGGCAAAGTTAGATCAAACACTTACCTCGGTCTGAAAATAGCAATCAAGCCTCTAACACCGCCTTTCCTCTAGAATCCAACTCCAAAACAACGATATCTAGCCATAATTAGTTCAATATTATCAATAATGGCTCAAAAACACAATCCCGTAGCCTAGAAACGAATTTCCTTTCATTCTTTCAAAAATACCAAAATCCGACCCCGGGCCCACATGGTCCAAACTCGAGGCTCGGACCAAAACCCTATCACCCATAGCCCCACGAGTTCAAATATGTAATTTACTTTAAGATTCGACCCCAAATTGGGGTTGAATCGCCCAAAATTTCAAAAACCTAACTCTACCCAAAAACCCTAATTTCTACTTTGATTTCATGTTTTTAGGCTTGGAAATAAGTAATTAGATGAAGAAATACTGAGGAAATGAAGTTTAAGATTACTTACCCAAAGAGTTATGGAGTAAGGGAAGCTTGGAACTCGTCAATGGAGGGTGAAGAAGAAAGGTCCGTGTGAGAAAAGTGTGAAATCACGAAGTGGACTGTTCTGGTTTTAATTTAATTCACTGGAGCAATTTGTTCTATGCGTTCACGACACCTGGTTCGCGTTCGTGATGAAGGAAGTATGGGAGCTATTGCATTCGCGATCGAGCCTATGCGAATGCGAAGAAGGAAGGCAGGGGGTCCTGGGGTTGCTCTATGCGAACGCGGGATACTATCTACGAACGCGACGAAGAGGGGCGGTGAAGCTACGCGATCACGTGGACTTGGACGCGAACGCGAAGGAGGACCTGGCAGATCTACACGAACGCGACCAGGAGGATGCGAACGCGAAGGGTAAAAGAAGTCGGGCTATGCGAACGCAAGCCGAGTGCCGCGTTCGCGAAGAGGAAAAAGCTGACTGCAACATACCAGATTTTCTGATGCATTTTCAAGTGCAAAAACATCCCGAACCAACCCCGAAATCACTCCCGAGCCCTCGGGGCTCCCAACTAAACACACACACTAACTCAATAACATCCTACGAACTTTCTCGAGCGATCAAATCGCCAAAATAATATCAAAATCAAAGAATCAAACCCCAAAACTCAAAATTTTCATTTCAAAATTCATAACTTCCAACTTTAGCTACTTAGGTCCGAAACACGTCAAACAACGTCTGATTTTGACCAAATTACACAGAAAGCGCTTAACGCATATTTAAGACCTGTACCGGGCATCAGAACCAAAATACGAGCCCGATACTTATATTTTCTAGCTCATTTTCATTTTTATTTTTCCTTAATAATTTTAGAAAATAATTTTAATAGAAAAATTCTTTTACTGGGGTTCTGGACCTCAAATTTCAACTCCGGACACATGCACGAGTGCCATATTTTTCTACGGACCTCCCGGGACCATCACATCACGGGTCCGGGTCCGTTTACCCAAAATATTAACCAAAGTCAACTATATAAATATTAATATCATAATTCTTCAAATTTTTCACATAATTCACATATTTTAACATAAAAACTTTCTGGCTTCACGCCCGAACTGCGCGCACAAATCAAGGCAACTAAAAATTAGGTTTTTCAAGGCCTTGGAAGCGCGGAAAAAGTGAGAAATACGGTGATGACCCTTTTGGTCGTCACAAGACCTGTCGGGCATGCCACCGGACATGGATATTGATTTTGGTATTGACCTGGTGACGGGCACTCGGCCCATTTCTATTCCACCGTATCGTATGGAACCAGCGGAGTTGAAGGAGTTGAAGGAGCAGCTTCAAAAACTCCTTGATAAGGGGTTCATTCGGCCTAGTGTGTCACCTTGGGGTGCGCCAGATCTGTTTGTGAAAAAGAAGGATGGCACAATGAGAATGTGCATTGATTATAGGCAATTTAACAAGGTAACAATTAAGAACACATATCATTTGCCTCGCATTGATGATTTACCCGACCAGCTTCAGGGAGCGAGGGTGTTCTCCAAGATTAATCTCCATTCGGGTTATCACCAGTTGAAGATCAGGGACTCAGATATTCTTAAGATGGCTTTCAGGATTAGATATGGTCATTATGAGTTCCTGGTTATGTCTTTTGGGCTGACCAATACCCCAGTAGCGTTCATGCATTTGATGAACAACGTGTCCCGGCCTTATCTTAACTCATTTGTCATAGTATTCATTGATGATATTTTGGTATATTTGCATAGTCAGGAGGAGAACGCGGAGCATTTGACGGTTGTGTTGCAGAGATTGAGGGAGGAGAAGCTTTGTGCAAAGTTCTCCAAGTGTGAGTTTTAGCTCGGTTTAGTGGCATTCTTGGGGAACGTGGTGTCTAGTGAGGGTATACAGGTTGATCCACAGAAGATTGAGGCGGTTCAGAGTTGGCCCATACCGCCCTCAGCTATGGAGATTCACAGTTTTCTTGGTTTGGCAGGCTATTATCGCCGATTTGTTCAGGGATTCTCATCTATCGCATCGCCCTTGACCAAGTTGACTCAGAAGGGTGCTTCATTTATATGGTCGAACAAGTGCGAGGAGAGCTTTTAGAAGCTCAAGACAACTTTGACCACAGCTCCAGTATTGGTTTACCATTAGATTTAGGTTCATATACCATGTATTGTGATGCTTCAAGAGTTGGGATTGGATATATATTGATGCAGAAGGGCAGAGTTATTGCTTATGCTTCTCGTCAGTTGAAGCCCTATGAGAAGAACTACCCCGTTCATGATTTGGAGTTGGCTGCCATAGTTTACGCATTGAAGATTTGGAGACATTACTTGTATGGCATATCTTGTGAGGTGTTCACCGATCATCGCAGTCTTCAGCATTTGTTCAAGCAAAAGGATCTTAACTTGAGGCAGCGGAGATGGTTTGAGTTGCTTAAGGATTATGATATCACTATATTGTATCATCCGGGAAAGGCCAATATGGTGGCCGATGCTTTGAGCCGAAAGGCAGTGAGTATGAGGAGTTTGGCATACATTCCAGTTGGGTAGAGACCTCTTGAAGTTGATGTTCAGGCCTTGGCCAATCGGTTCGTGGGGTTGGATATGTCTGAGTCCGGCTGGGTATTGGCTTGTGTGGTTTCTCAGTCTTCCTTATATGAGCGCATCCGAGAGCGGCATTATGATGCTCCGCATTTGCTTGTCCTTAGGGTATAGTTCAGCATGTTGATACTAGAGATGTGACCATCGGTGATGATGGGGTGTTGAGGATACAGGGCCGGATTTGCGTGCCCAATATGGATAGGCTCCGGGAGTTGATTCTGGAGGAGGCCCATAGCTCACGGTATTCCATTCATCCGGGTGCTGCGAAGATGTTTCAAGATTTGAGGCAGTACTATTGGTGGAGGAGAATGAAGAAAGACATTATGGGATTTGTAGTCAGTGTCTCAATTGTCAGCATGTGAAATATGAGCATTAGTGACCGGGTGGCTTGCTCCAGGGGATGGATATTCCAGAGTGGAAGTGGGAGAGGATCACTATGGACTTTTTTGTTGGACTTCCACGGACTTTGAAGAAGCTCGACGCTATTTGGGTGATTGTGTATCGACTGACCAAGTCCGCTCACTTCATTCCGATCTGTACTGCCTATTCTTCAGAGCGGTTGGTAGAGATCTATATCCGGGAGTTTCGTTTTCATGGTGTCCCCATTTCCATCATTTCAAATAGGGGAACTCAGTTTATATCTTAGTTTTGGAGTTATTTGCAGCGAGAGTTGGGTACTCAAGTTGAGTTGAGCACAGCTTTTCATCCTCAGACAGTCGGGCAGTCCAAGCGTACTATTTAGATATTGGAGGATATGTTACGTGCTTGTGTCATTGATTTAGGAGGGTCATGGGATCAGTTTCTACCTCTCGCAGAGTTTGCTTATAACAACAGCTACTAGTCGAGTATTTAGATGGCTCCATACGAGGCTTTATATGGAAGGCGGTGTAGACATCCTATTGTTTGGTTCGAGCCCGGTGAGGCTAGGCTATTGGGGACAAATTTGGTACATGATGCGTTGGAGAAGGTTAAGGTAATTCAGGAGAGACTCCGTACAACGCAGTCAAGGCAAAAGAGTTACGCTGACAGGAAGGTTCGAGATGTGTCTTACAAGGTTGGCGAGAATGTTTTGTTGAAGGTTTTACCCATGAAGGATGTTAAGAGATTTGGGAAGAAAGGGAAGTTGAGTCCACAGTTCACTGGGCCTTTTGAGGTACTCCAGAGGATTGGGGAGGTGGATTATGAGCTTGCTTTGCCACCCAACTTGTCGAGTGTGCATCCAGTATTCCATGTTTCCATGCTCCGGAAGTACATTGGAGATCTGTCTCATGTTCTGGATTTCAGCACGGTTCAGTTGGATGATGATTTGACCTATGATGTGGAGCCAATAGATATTTTGGGTCGTCAGGTTCGGAAGTTAAGGTCAAAGTATATAGCTTCAGCGAAGGTGCAGTGGAGAGGTCAGCCTGTGGAGGAGGCTACCTGAGAGACCGAGCGGGATATGTGACGCAGATATCCTCATCTGTTTGAGGCTCCAGGTATGTTTCTTGACTCGTTCGAGGATGAACGTTTGTTTAAGTTGGGGAAGATGTGACGACCCGACCAGTTGTCTTATGAGTTACCTCTCCATTTCCCCCATTTTTGCTTCTTATGCTTTGTTATCCGTGTTTTGTGATATTGAGTTGGTCGGATCGAGTCCGAAATGATTTTGGTAAGGTTTGAGACACTTAGTCTCTTTTAAGGAAGCTTAAGTTGGAAAACGTCAACCGGATGTTGACTTATGTGTTAGAGGGCTCGGATGTGAGTTCTGATGGTTCGCTTATCTTCGGGAGGTGATTTGTGACTTAGGAGTGTTATTGGAATATGTTTTGGAGGTCCGGAGTAGATTTAGACTTGAATTGGCAAAGTTGATACCTTGGCGATTTCCGGTTGGTAGATGAGATTTTGATATAGTGGTCGGAATGGAATTTCGAGAGTTGCAGTAGCGTCATTATGTAATTTGGGATGTGTGTGCAAAATTTTGGGTCATTCGGACGTGGTTTGGTTGGGTTTTTTTTTATCAAAAGCAGAATTCAGAAGAGTTTTAGAAACTTAGTTTTGAATCTGATGTGTTTTGGTTGATTTGATGTTGTTTGAAGTGTTTTGATGATTGGAACAAGTTTGAATAAGGTATTAGGATGTGTTTGTGCCTTTGGTTGAGGTCCCGGGGGCCTCGGGTGAGTTTCAGATGGTTGAATGGATCATTTTAAGTTAAGGAAAATTGCAGAAAATGGTTTCAGTTGTTGCAGGAATTTAACTCTTCGCGTTCGCAAGTGGGCCCTCGTGTTCGCGAAGAGTAATATGAGGAAGGTAGGAATTTAGCCTTCGCATTCGCGAGGCAGGTTACGCATTCGCAAAGATCTACGAGATATCTGCATCGCGTTCACGGGAGTTTAGTCACATTCACATAGAAGGAATGGGCAGCTGAGCTTCTGGGGGAATTTGTTCATCGCGTTCGCGAGAGGCGGAACACGATCGCAAAGGTTGCTCTGAGCAAGGAATCGCGGTCGCGAGTGTCTGGTCGTGGTCGCATAGGAGCAAATTTGGTCAAGGTAATTTTGTGTTTCACGAATGCGAGGCTTTGACCGCGTTTGTGAAGAAGGATTTTCAGGCCTGGACGGAATGTTTAAAAGGTCGTCTTATCTGCGAATGTGGGGTTATTTTCCTCCATAGTTGGTCGTTTTTGGAGCTTTTTGAAGGATATTGAATAAGGATTCAAAGGGAAACGTTTAGAGGTAAGAATTTTGGACTTAAAACTCGATTCTATTGTGAAATCTACCTATAAATCATGGAAATCTAAGCTTGAAATTTGGGAAATTAGGGCTTGGGATTAAGAGGCTTAAAATGAGGATTTGAGGGGTCATTTGGACTCCGATTTCAGTATTCTTGATATGCATAGACTCATGGGAGGATGATGATTTTGGTGATGTGATTTTTATCGAGTTTCGAGATGTGGTCCAGGGGGTCGGGTTTGGCTAATTTCAAAATTTTGGTATTATTTTGATTGTTTTCACTTGGGCTTCATTCCCTTAGCATATTTTGACGTCCTCGTTCTGATTTTAGATAGATTCGCGAGTGGATGTCGATTCTAGGGCAAAGGCATCACGGAGTAGTATTTTCACCGGTATGAGGTAAGTAACCATTGTAAATCTGGAACTGAGGGTACAAAACCCCGGTATTTGACTTGTTTTGATAAATGCGTTGACGCACATGCTAAGTGACGAACGTGTGGCCGTGCACCGGTACGGATTGTAACTTGGTCCGTCCTGTAGTGAATATTAAGTTGTGTATTTGGTTTGGAAATATTATATTATTTCGTATTTTGGATATTATACTGTATTATGGGTTGTATGCCATATTTGGGGTCTTGTGCCGACCTGTAGACACCCTTAGGGGCGTTTTGACTGTTTCCTCATTTTACTTTCTAAAAGCATATCCTCAGTCATGTTTTACTTGTTAAATGTCTAAAACTGGTTTACTCTTGTCACTTTTAAAAGAGAGAACTATTTGGATTGAGTTCCCTAATTTCCATTGTTGTACCCGAGAGGTTGTGAGGTTAACGACTGAGAGAGGTCGATGACCTAAGTGTGAGGATATTGATATATATGTGAGTTATGGATCGGGCCGCACGCCTCAACGATACTTATATGGATCGGGCTGCACGCCGCAATGATATATATATATACATATATATATATATACATATATATATATATATATATATATATATATATATATATATATTGGATCAGGTTGCGCGCTGCAGCGATATGACGCTTGGGCTGTAGGGGCCCCTCTGGAGTTTGCACACCCCCAATGAACGTAGTCGACTATAAATATATGGATCGAGTTGCAGCGGTTATTGTGATTTATATTATTATGAGATATTATGAGACTGTGTGGCGAGAGTCGAGTCACAAGTGACTGAGAGGCTGCCCGAGAGGCCATATTTCGAGTGATTCCTTGCCCGAGCGGCCTAGTTATGATGTTTTCACTTATTTCACTTTGCTTTTAAATAAGCCTTTGTTGAAAACATTGTTAAGTATCTAATTTCAAATGTTTTAAACTGGAAAATGTTGATTCTTTGACGAAACTGATCTTAAACTGTAAACTTGATTTGTTATCCTGTGATTTTCAGTTATATGTTTTTTTAAACTGCTCGTCACTGCTTTTAATACTTATTTACTTTAGCTACTTACTGAGTTGACTCACGTTACTCCCTGCACCTTGTGTGCAGATCCAGATGCCCGAGCGGCTGAGTGGGGGTTGTTTAGCTGATCCAGTGTGTTGACGGAGATTTCCAGGTAGCTGCATGGCGTCCGTAACCCTATTTCTCCCCTCTATCTTGTTATCTTTTTTCCGCATTTCCTAAACTATTGATGTAGTAGGTATTCAGACTTGTATTAGAGTCTCTAGACTCGTGAGACCAGATTTGTGGGGCTGTGTAGTTCATGTTTTATTGACTTTCGCATATTTATCTGTTGTCTTAAACACTTATTATGAAAAGTATGGTATTTAAACCTGCATAGAAATGACTTAGTGTAAAAGGAAAATGGGTTGTGGTTAATTGTCTAGTTGGGTTGCCTAGTAATGTGATAGGCACAATCACGACCGGTATTTGGGGTCGTGACAAGCTCCTCCAAGGCCTGTTGGCATTTTGGAGTCCATGTGAAGTTATTCTTCTTCTTCTTCAGCAATGAAAAGAATCAATGGCTCTTATCAGAGGACCTTGAGATGAATCGCCCCAAGGCGGCTATACTCCATGTTAACCTCTGCACGGTTTACGTTGTCTATTACCGCGATGTCCTCGATAACGTTGATTTTGTCAGAGTTGATCTCGATTCCTCGATTGGATAACATGAAGCCAAGAAATTTGCTAGAGCCGACCCCGAACGCGCATTTTTCTGGGTTGACCTACATGTTGTATTTCTTTAGTATACTGAAAGTTTCATGCAAATGCTTCAAATGGTCCTCGCTCGCAGGGACTTAACTAGCATGTCATGAATATAAACTTCCATACACTTCCCTATTTGTTCTTCGAACATTCAGTTTACTAGGCATTGATGGGGTGCACCAATATTTTGTAATCCGAATGGCATTACATTATAGCCGTAGGTACCATACTTAGTGATGAACGAGGTTTTTTCCTGGTTTTTTGGGTTCATCCATATTTGGTTGTACCCGGAATAAGAATCGAGAAAACTGAGGATCTCGTGGCCGCCCGTGGCATCGATCATGCGATCGATATTAGGCAAAGTAAAAGAATCCTTGGGTCATGCTTTATTTAGGTCTTTGTAGTCTACACACATCCTAAGCTTGTTTCCCTTCTTAAGGACTACTACTACAGTTGCTAACCATTCAGGATATTTACTTCCCGGATGGACCATATTTTGAGGAGCTTAGTTACCTCATCCTTGATGAAGGCATGTTTGATCTCGGACTAGGGTATCCTTTTTGGTTTTACCGGGCAGAATTTCGGGTCTAAGCTTAGTTTGTGAGTGGTGATCTCTGGTGGGATCCCTGTCATATCGAGATGGGACCAAGCAAAACAATCCATATTAGCTATAAGGAATTGAATAAGTTTTCCCTTGAGCTCGAGAATTAATCATGTGCCCAAGTATACTTTTCGATCGGGCAGATGTTCGATAAGCATGACCTGCTCCAGTTCTTCGATCGTTGACTTGGTAGCGTCGGAATTATCAGGGGCAATAAAATATTGAGAAACCCCAAAGTCATCATCTTCGTTAATTTTTTGCTCATCCGCTTGGGTCGAAGCTGGCACCAATAATTGCTATTTGGCTCCATGTTTCACTTTCGAACTTGAGTCCTTTATTGATAAGAGTGTTGATATTGGAATTACTTTATCAATTGCAAACATCTCCTTCGCAACAGGTTGTTCCCCATAAACCGTCTTTATCCCCTCCGGTGTTGGAAATTTTAATACCTGGTGGAGGGTTAAAGGCACATCCCTCATGTTATGGATCCATGGTCTCCTGAATAAGGTATTGTATCGCATGTCCCCTTTGATTACATAGAACTTTGCTTCTTGGAAGGTACCGACAACGTTCACCGGCAATGTTATTTAGACCTTAGTTGTTTCGCAAGCCATTTTGAATCCATTCAGTACTCGACCCGCTGGTACGATCTAGTCTTGCATGCCGAGTTGTTCTACGACCCTCGATCGTATGATGTTGGCCGAGCTACCTGGATCAATTAGCACATGTTTAGCTCTAGTTTTATTCATAAGTACAGAGATTACCAGTGCGTCATTATGTGGTTTCATGATTCCTTCCGTGTCCTCGTTGTTGAAAGATAAAGTCCCCTCTGGTAAGTAGTCTCGGGTCCGTTTTTATCTAATGATTGACACCTTGGTGCGTTTCATCATCGGACCTTGGGGAATATCGACCCCTCTGATGATCATATGGATGACGTGCTGGGGTTCGTCTTGTCCGTTTTTCTTATTGGAATCTCTATTTTTGAAGTTATTAAGGCTTGGTCACTCAGAAATTCTCGAAGATGACCGTCGTTGAATATACGGGCTACTTCCTCCCTTAGCTGCCGACAATCCTCCATCATGTGACCATGTGTACCATGATATTTGCATATTTGGTTGGGATCCCTTTGTGCTGGATCAGTTTGCAAAGGTCGAGGCCACTTGGTATCTTTGATTCATCCGATGGCCGATACGATGGCATTTGCGTCCATATTTAAGTTGTACTCCGATAATCGTGGTGCTTCTTTGGTACCGATAGGTCTATCGAAGTCGTTTTTACTCATAAGTCCCTGTGAACTTTGACCTCGATCATTTCTCCTCTCATTCTATGCAGAATTTTGCCCAGATCTGCTGGCTCTACGATCTCCATTATACGGTTGATACCGATCTATATACGTCCTTGGTTCTCGATCGATATCTCTCTTGATTCTATCTACGGATCTAGTAGGATAAATGGACCCAGAAGGAGCTCCCAGTTGATCATCCTCGATGATGATCTTCAACTGGTGCTGATTATGCATATCGGCCCAAATGACAACTGGGTATTAGATCAAATTATGCTTCAACTATTATGAAACCACTGAACTTTGAATGTTGAGACCTTGAGTAAAAGCTTGAACAACCCAATCGGTGACCAGTGGCCAATCCATCCATTCCATACCTGAGCATCTCATTGTCCTTCTGCCTTACCTTGAAAAGGTCAACTTCCTAGTTGCAACCTTGATGGCTCCAGCGTGTAACTTTACAAAAGAATTTGCAAGCATAACAAATGAATGGATTCAAAATGATATGTACGTTCCTTTGAACATATCTTTAATGAATTAATAAAAGTCTTGTTTCGACACAAAAAAAATTAAAGGAAATTTGAAATATGCAAAGAAGATAATGAAGAAAAATGAAACTTTATGATATGTTACTCATGTTATTCC